>CM069136.1:14400408-14690408 GCA_035221665.1 Okamejei kenojei
AAGAGGAAGAGATTGAATAAAGACTATCTTGTATTCACTGGAGTTTAGAAGATGAGGGGGGGATCCTTATAGAAACATGTAAAGTTATAAAGGACTGGACAAGCTGGATGCAGGAAACATTTTCCAATGTTGGGTGAATCCAAGCAACCATGCGGCCTCTGTTTTAGAATAAACAGGGGAAGGCCCTTTAAGCACTGAGTTGACAGACAAAAGAACTTTTCACCCAGAGAGGTGAATTTATGGACATTCCCTGCGCACCAGAGGGCAGTCAGAAGGCCAAATCACTGGATGGATTTAAGAGAGAGTTAGATAGAGCTCTAGGGCTAGTGGGAAGTCAAGGATATGGGGAGACATGGCAGGCACGGGTAATTGATTGGGACATCAGCCATGATCACAATGAATGACGTGTGCTGGCTTCAAAGGGCCTGTACGTGGGCCTCCTCCTGCACCCATTTTCTAATTTTCTTTAATCGAAAGCTAATAAATAAGCAGTCATCTTCTTCTTGCAGATTGTGAACGGCTTCACTAACAGGTTGAGAGAGCTCTGCGTGAATTCTCAGAGGACCAGTGCAGTTGGTAAACCCAAGTGGAAACGTCGTTGGATATTAATTGTAATGTTTTAATTGGATAGCGCGCGCAAGGATGCTTTAGTAATTTCACTGTATGTGCAGATGGGTCATCCAGTAAATTCGTCATGTACGAAGACAATCTTTTAATGCTTGTGGGGTCCTGCTTATGGGCTCCAAAGCTTTCAGATGTAAATATCAAATTCTAATTTTTCTACAATAAAATATTGAATCAACAAGAGTCATGAGTCATCGAGTGATACGCGTGAAACAGCCCCTTGCCCACACCGGCCAACATGTCCCCAACTATACTCGTCCCACCTGCCCACATATCCCGCCAAAACATGTCCCATCCATCTACCTGTCTAACTATTCCTAAACATTGATAGTCCCAGCCTTCCTTACCTCCTCTGGCCGCTCGTTCCATACACCCACCATCCTGGAAACAGTTAACTCTCTCGGATTCCTATTAAATCTTTTTCCACTTCACCTTAAACATTGTCCTCGGTCCTCGAATTCACACTGCCACTGCACGAGACTCCTTGTGCGTCAACCCGATCTATTCCTCTAATGGTTATACACTTTCAAAAGATCACACCTGCGCCCACCTGTGCTCAAAGGCTAGAGGCCCTAGCCTGCTCAACTCTTCTCCCTGTAGCTCTAGTCCTGGCAACATCCGCGTAAATCATGTTCCCAGATGTTGGGAGAGTCCAGAACCACAGTTTGTACAAGAATAAGCGGCGGTAAGCCATTTAGACACTGAGACTAGGAACCACTTTTTCTCACAGAGAGTTGTGAGTCTGTGGAATTTCTTGGCCTCAGAGGGCGGTGGAAGGCCGTGTCTCTGGATACTTTCAGAGAGAGCTAGATTACAAGAGACTGCTAAATACAGTCAGGGGATATGGGGAGAAAGGGCAGGACGGGGTACTGATTTGGGGATGATTCAGCCATGATCATCATTGAATGCGGTTCTGCTCGAAGGGCCAAACATGGCCTACATCCTGCACCGATTGTCTTTGTCTAATGGTGCTATAAAATGCCGTGAACAAGCCATGAGTAAAGTGTAAATTACTAGTTGGTCCCATTTTCCCAGGACTTGGGACTTATTCAATCATAAAGAGTGTGAAACTTTCACTTAGTTTTATATTTCCAACATTAATTAAGCGTGATCCCCGATGCCACGCCCACTTTAACTCCCCTCCCATTCCCACATCTGACCTTTCGTCCTGGGCCACCTCCATTGTCAGAGTGAGGACAGCGCAAATTTGGAGGAACACCAGCAAACCTTACTATTTCGCTGGGTAGTTTACACCCCAGCGGTATGACATTGACTTCTCCCACATCATAACTCCTTGCTTTCCCTCTCTCTCCGTCCCTACCACCAACCCTACCGTCCTACTAGTTTCAACTGTCGTCCCATTGTGTTTTCACGTCTGTATCACTGGTTGTCACTTACCCCACAGACAACAATGGACCATTTTCGGGCTCCACCGCTCCCTTGAACATCATTACTTTTTGCATACTCTTTCACATTTCATTTGTTTCTATATCGCTCTCTATTCTCACTCTATATCTGTAGTCATAGTTCTGTAAGTCAATGAATACAATGTTCTGTTGTGCTGAAGCAAAGCAAGAATGTCCATTGTCCTATCCATGGACACATACGAACAAATACACTCTCTCTCTTGAAATCTCTTGATCTTTCCTCTGACCTCTCAGTCTGAAGAAGGTTCTCCAGCATTTTGTGTCTATCTTCGGTTTAAACCAGTTATCTGCATTGGATAAATCCGGTAGTTTCTTAATAATAATAATATATAATAATAGTAATAATAATAATAATAATAATATTATATTTTATTATCATTGCACAAGAGATACAAGCGAGATTTGGTATGCAGCTTCCCAGCCGATGTAATAACTTAATTAGCTACACATTTAGACACCCAGAGAAACAAGATTTAAAAAAACACAGTTAAAGTAGAAAAAGGGCAAATAGGTCTGATTCCGGTCGATGTGCGCCGTGACCATCCCGAGGAGAACAGTTCTTGGGTGTGGGGGGCACTCAGCAGGGCCGGTTTCATGCAGCAGCTATAGCTCTGGGATGAAGCTGTTCCTAAGCTCCTGAAGGTGCTCGCGTAGAAGCCTTGTAAAGTCTGCCAGATGGTAGAAGTTCTCCGGTCATAGGTAATCAGGAGGCAGAGATCAGTCATCAAGTCTACTCCACCATTCAATCAGTGTCTGATCTATCTCTCTCCTCCGAACCCTCACCGGTAACTAACCTGGTGAACCTACACTCGCACTCCCTCAATAAGCAAAAACTTGCAACACCATTTCTCTCTCTGGGTGTTTGGTCTCACCACTACAAATGCAGTAGCAACTCCTTGTTCCTAAACTCAAATCCCTCGTAATGAAGGCCAACTGTCTTTCCTCAGTGTCTCTGTATCCTGCAGCTTCGGCTGTCCCCACTGACGTGGTCCTTGGCGGCAAATTACGCCCACCACTCGATGGTCCGCATTGAGCCCGACAGTCCCACGCAGATCGCGCGCGACTTATCATTCGACCCTCACACTTCCGATCTAGGACGCGAGCGATCAGCCCATTCTCACTCGAAGACGGACTACAAACCATGCCCGGTGTAACTCAGCGGGACCGGCATAGCCATCCTCTGGAGAGAAGAATGTGTGACCGTTTCTTGTCAAGACTCTTTCTTCAGCTGAAAGAAGGGTCTCAACCCGAAAAGATCACACATTGCTATCTCTCCAGAGATTGCTACGCCCGTCCACTCTGACAGTTACTTCCATCATTTTGTGTCCGTCTTCATTTTCTTGGTGCCGCTCTGGGAGTAGAAGTGGGCTGATCTCTATGACCGCAACGGTCCGTCTGTAGCCCCAGGCGCGGAGTTTGCCGATAGTTTATGGCATGCGACTGTTTCTTCTGCTGCTGTTGGAGGTGAGCACGTTGCTCGTGCCAGGCTTGGCCGTCCCACTTGGCCGTCAGTTACCGCATTTTCGGAGCCACCACGCAATCGTCCGCTCCACAACTACATACCCCCTCCGTGCTTCTCAGTGGGACGGCCCCTCGGCGGCCCACAAGAACGATGCACGTGCGCCTCAACGCACCTACGAGTACTAGCGTAATTTGCGTGACAAGACACGAAAGTGAGGACAGGCCCTTTACTTTCAGTTACTGGATGTACAAAACACGGCCCAGGTCTCGTTTCCCATCTCCCCTTCTCCTAATCTGACACCATTCAGATAATAATACTGCCTTCCTGTTCTTGCCACAAAAAGTGGATAACCAACAAGACACTTTATCATATTATTCACTGCAATCTGCCATGCTTCTTTCTGCCCACCTCACCCAAACTATCCAATACCTCGACAGCTCTCATAGCATCCTCCTCGGTGCCCATACTGCCACCCAGATTAGTATCATCCACGCGCGCGCCTAGAGAAGTTTAACAGCACATTAATTCCTCATATACTAATCGTATAATACTATATTGTAAACACACTGGGGTCGCAGCACGAGCCTTGCGCACCCTCACGAGAGTCACTCTGCCCTGCCATTCAGAAAAGCGGACCTGTTAATTCCTAACTCTTTGCTCAATCCTGTCTGCCAAACCAATCTCTATCCCATGTCAAGCTACCGCTCAATACCATGGTGTTCTCAATCTTTCTGCACACTAATCACTTGTGTGGGACCCTTGTCAAAAGATTTTTTGAAAGTCCATATACATTACATATACTGGCTCTCCCTTATCTTATTTCAACTGTTACACTCCTCAAGCGCAAATTCCAGATAAGTCCGCGGCATGATTTGCCCCTCTCATAAATCCATGCTGGACTTTGACCGACCCTATCGCTGCTTATTCCACATGCGCTGCTATACACATGCTTTAACAATCGACTTCTCAGCATCTTCCCCACCGACCGCGATGTAAGGTGAACTGTCCTATAAATTCCCCGTGAGAGTCTCTCTCCGCGTTCTTTCTCTATAAAGTGGCTCCCCTCCGTCCACAGGAACGGCTCCAGAATCATGAAACCATTGGAAAATGACGTCACCCAATGCATCCACGATTTCTAGACCACCCCCGCTGAGTTCACCTGGGATGCAGAACCAAATCAGGAGCCCTGGGGATTTTAATCTGCCTTTCAGCTCCCAGTTTTACCTGACAATCCATTTTCTGACTGTTTGTAACGTTTTCACTCCCCGTAGACCCCTGCGTGCGTATTTTCTCACAGGGATCTCCGGTTTCTTTCCCACACTCGGTGCTCAAAGCGACGTGCAGGTTTGTAGGTCAATTGGCTTGGTATATAATGTAAAATGGTCCCTAGCGTGTGTAAGGATAGTGTTAACATGGCTGACATCAACCCGCGCGGGAGACCAGGAGAGGTGACATTTATTTTTTCGTTTCTAGTTCAGTACAAGGTCTACTATAAATGAACCCGAATCATCTTAGATTACAGTAAACGTGGTGCATAGAATAGTACGCTGAGAACAATAGACAATAGGTGCAGGAGTAGGCCATTTGGCCCTTCGAGCCACAACCGCCATTCAATGTGATCATGGCTGATCACCCCAAACCAAGTACCCCCACCACCGATCCTGCCTCTCCCCATAATCCCCCTGACTTCCCTATCTTAAGTTCCCCTATCTAGCTCACTCTTGAAAGTAAGCTAGAGAACCGGCCTCCACCGCCCTCTGAGGCGGAGAATTCCACGAAGACGCGCAACTCTCTGTGAGGCGAAAATAGTGGTTTCCTTTTTCCACTTCCTCGTACTCCGTTCTAAATGGCGCTTACCCCCCTTATTTCCATAATGGCATTTATGTCCCATTTTCCCTCATGAATGCCCGACTAGGTTCAGGCAAGGCCTGATAGAAAGAGTTTAAAGTTAACGTGAGGCCATAGACAAATGGAAACATCTGGATCTTTTACCGAGTATACGGCAAAATCAAATCCTAAGTGATGTAAGCGTCTACGCTGACAGTTTTATGTTTCTCGACAGGGGGGCGTGGGTGCCTGGAACGCGCTGCAGGATGGTGGTGGAGGCAGATACTAAAGGTGGCTTTATGATACTTAATAGATAGGTTCTTAGTTATGAAAGGAACGGAGGGATATGGATTATTTGCAGGCCGATAAGAGATGCATTGTGGTTTCAGCATGAAACATTGTGGGCCAAAGGGCTCTGTTCTTATTTAGACTTGTAGGACATTAGAGAACATGGCATGGATACAGGTCCTTCAAGCCCACCAAGTCCCCTGCTGATCAGCGATCACCCCCCCGTACACACACTGGAATAATTTACAATTTTGCCAAAGCCAATTAGCCACAAACCTGGGTGTCTTTGGAGTTTGGGAGGAACCTGGACCACCGGGAAAAAAACCCACCGCATCACGGGAGAACGTGTGAACAGACAGCCCCCGCAGTCAGGATCGAGCCCGGGACTCTAGCGCTGTGAGGCAGCAACTCTGCCGCTGTGGCACGCAGTCCGGCGTGAACTGATCTATGTTCTATCAGATTGGCACATGTCAGGAGATCACAACATCGTAGAAATTAATATTTTGCAGTGCGTGGATAAAATAAACAAATTTTGGGTTGGACTTTGACTGAGAGTCCCATCGTACTACCAGACTGGGGATTAATAATGTATTACCGGCTGCATTCAGCACTCAATACAGGAATAAATCTCCTGGAAAATACCTTTTCATGAGCTTCCCCTGGCAATTTGGCTAGAAGAATCTTTTTCGGATGTGGATTGCATTGAGACCATCCCGTCTACTAGCACAGACATGATGGGCCGAACAGCCACCCTTTGGCAAGATAAATCTTCCATGATTCAGTCTCGCTACCAAAGTCAAGTCAAGTCAAAGTCACTTTTATTTCTATAGCACATTTAAAAAACAACTCTCGTTGACCAAAGTTGAACCACATTGGTGGAGGTACTTAAACGTTTATACAACAGTGGGTCATAGATTAAGTACATACATAAATACATACACATGACACCCTCCCTCAGAGGACGTCAAAGAAAGGCTTTGGATGAGTAAAAGATGAGTGTTCAGTCCCTCGACTTAAAGGAGTCGATGGAGGGGCAAGTTCTGATGGGAAAGGTCGGATGCCGTTCCAACAGTCTATGGACTTGCTACCGCAAAGGCGCGGGTCGCCCCTAGCTCATGCCTAGACCCGCGGGTATGTTCAACAACCCCAAGTCGGCCGATCTGAAGGGACCTGGAGGTGGTGTGGTGGGTTAAGCAGCACTTTTGATGTAGGCTGGGGGCATAAGCCCGTTCTTAAAGGGCTCTCTCTTGTAGACATACAAGAATGGATCTTCAAATTGATTCAATTCAGAAATTTATAAAGGCCCCTTGGAAAGTTGACGTTTATCGCAATGTGGAAGTCCTTGAGATTTGGCTAAAGGCTGAGGCACAAGGATCAGTTAGACACGGGGCTACATGCGTAGAAGCTGAGACAAGAACTGTTCAAGTATACAATTTTTATTGGGAAAGCGATGCGGTAAGGAGAAGACCAACACGAGAATGCCTCCAGAAAACCTTCAGACCTGGCACGGTGGCGCAGCGGGAAGAGTTGGCTGCCTACAGCGCCGGAGCCTGGGGGTTCGATCCGACTACGGGCGCTGTCGAACGGCGTTTGCACGTGATCAACACCCGTGACCCGCGTGGGATTTCTCCGGAGATCACCTCGTTTCCCTCCCACACTCCAAAGACGTACGGGCTTTGCAGGTTTACTTGGCTTCTGTAAATTATAAAATTGTCCCTAGAAACGTGGAGTAGTGTTTAGTCTATGGGCTAGTCCGGTCACGGACTCGGTGGGCCGAAGAGCCGTTTCCTTTCCACGCTGTATCTCCAAAGTATAAAGTCTAAAGTGATCAATGGTCACGTGGGATCAGCGTGGGGGGGGGGGGGGGGGGGGGCAACTGTGGACTCTATAACAATTCAGTGCAACCAAAGATAGGACATAGTTCATAGTTGTCTAAACTAAACTAAACTAAATTAAACAAAAAGTAAGGACACACCATCTGTGTAGAATCCCAACACTATATCAGAGTAGTAATCTCAAGAAGAAGGGTCCCGACTCGAAACGTCATCCATCCATCCTTCTCCCCAGAGATGCGGAGCCCGTCTCGCTGAGGTTACTCCAGCATTTTGAGTCTGTCTTCGGTTTAAGCCAGCACCTGCAGTTCCCTTCCTACACACTGGGTTGACTGAGGTTTACTACGGGGAGAAGCATGAGAATGGGGTAGAGAAAGGATAGATCAGCCATGGATTGAATAGCTTTTTTGAAAGTAACTTTTGAAGTTTAGTTTAGGAGACAACGTGCAAACAGGCCCTTCGACCTCACCGGGTCAGCGTCGACCAGCGATCCCACACAATAACACTTCCTACACCCACTAGGGAGAATGTTACATTTACACCAAGCCAATTAACGTCTGCAAGTCTTTGTAGTGTGGGAGAAACGGAAGATCTCAAAGAAAACCCACGCAGGCTCACGGGATAACGTACAAACTCCGTACAGGACGCAAGTGTAGTCGCGATCGAACCCGGGTTCTCCGGCGCTGCATTCGCTGTGAGGCAGCTACGGCCACCCCGTGCCCGCCCTGATGCGGACAAATGGCCTAATTCTGCTCATGATTCTGCTCCGATGCTATGGGCTTGGACACTAGAGGCAGGAAACTGTTCCCGATGTTTGGGGTATCCAAGAACAGGGGGCACAGTTTAAGAAATAAGGATAAGCCATGTAGAATGGAGACGAGGAAACACTTTCTACACTTTTTCTCATCAGAGAGGGTGAGTCTGTGGAATTTCTCTGCCTCAGAGGGGCTGTGGAGCATCTCACATGGATGCATTCAAGAGAAGCTAGATAGGGCTCGCTTCAAAAATAGTGGAGCTCAGGGGATATGGGGGAAGGCAGCGAACGGGGAACTGATTGGGATGATCAGCCAAGCAATCATACATTGAATGACAAGTGCTGGCTCGAAGGGCCAAATGGCCTACTCCTGCACCTATTGTCTAGATTGTGTGTAACGTATGTGGGTAACGTATGAACGTTGTAACACGATTAGCGAGGTAAACATTGTGATTGAGGGAAGCAAGCCCAGAACAGGAATGGAAATAGCACTGACGGAAACTACACACATAACTAATCGAATACAAGTTGATCGTCTTGTTTTCAATCTATTTAACAACGTTCTTGTATCGTTAGAAAAACCGCCCTAAAAACGTCTCGATGAAAATTTACTGCTACAGATGTCCCTACGTGCTGGAAAATAACTTAAGAGCTCAATAAAAATAAAGTTTGGTCAACTATTTGCAAGGATTGTTTTAAATTAAATGCATCTCAAAGTGAAAGACATAAATAAATAAGGCACAAGGAACTGCAGATGCTGGGAACTCGGGCAAAAAATTCGCAGAGCGTCCCCCCCTAAGCTGCTGCCATTTGCACTATGCTGGCCCATACCCCTCTAAACCTTTCCGAACATTCCCTGTCCCGGTCCAGTTGGTGGATGTTGATGGGAATGTGGGGAGACTGTGAGGTTATCCACTTTGGTAGCAAAAACAGGAAGGCAGATACTATCTAAATGGCGCAATTTGGGAAAGGGGAAGTACAACGGGACTGGGGGTCCTTGTACTCACACAACACATCACAATCTCTCTCACACACACACAAAATTCACACACACACACACACACACAAAATCACACACACCACACACAATCTCACACACATACTCACGTTCTCACAACACACACACACAACCCACAAATATCACACACAACACACACAATCTCTCACACACACCACACACAATCCTCTCACACACACACATCAATCTCACACACACACCCAATCTCACACACTACCACAATCTTCTCTCACACTACAATCTCACAACCACCACACACAATCTCACACACACACACAATCTTCTCTCTCTGCACACGCACACACAATCCACACACACACAATCTAACCGCCACACACATTCTACAATCTCACACACACACAATCTCAGCACACTACACCCACCACAATCTCACACACACACAATCTCACACACACACAAATCTCCACACACACACATTACTCACACACCACATCAATATCTCACACAACACAATATCTTCACCACACTACACACAATCTCTCTCACAACCTACACAATCTCTCTCACACATCAACAATCTCACACTCTCAAACACACTCCACACACAATCTCACACACCACACACACAATCTCACACACACTACACAACATCTCTCACACACACAATCTCTCTCACCACACACAAGCTCTCTCACACACATAGTATCACACACATAGAAACATAGAAACATAGAAATAGTGTGACGCAGAGCAGGCCAGTTCGGCCCTTCGAGCCCTCATCACGCCATTCAATAATGAACATGGCCTGATCATCCCAACTACTAGTATTCCTGTACCTGCCTTCATCTTCCATTAACCCCCTGATCCTCTAGCCACAAGGGCCACATCCCAACTCCTCTTAAATATTGGCCAAAGCGACCTGGCCTCAACTACCTACTGTGGGACAGAGAATTCCACAGATTCACCACATCCCTGTGTGAAAAACGATTTTCTCATCTCGGTCCCTACAAGCGACTTCCCCCTTATCCTTAAACGGTGACTCCTTATTGTCCTCTGGAAGATCCCCAACATCGGAACAATCTTCCACTGCATCCTTCCAGCCATGTCCGCGACCCCTTAAGAAATTGTGTGCGAGTCTCTCTAGTGAGCATCACACACCCTCAATATCTTCTAAATTCTCTAGCGAGTACATACCAGAGTCTATCCAGTACTATCTTCATATGGAATCGTTTGCCATCACCACCAGAATAGCAGTCTGGTGAACCTTCTCTGTATTCCCTCTATCTGGCAAGACTGTCTTTCCTCAGGTTAGGACAGACCTCTCACACTAGCTACTCAATACTCCAGGTGTGGCCTCACACAAGACCAAGTAACAACGCAGTAGAACCTCCCCTGCTCTTGTACTCAAATCCTTTTGCTATGAATGCCAACATACCATTCGCTTTCTTCCACACACAATCTCACACACACACAATCACACACCACACAATCTCACACGCACACACACACCAATCTCACACTCACACAATCTCACACACACACACCATCTCACACCACACACACAATCTCAACACACACATACACACACACACAATCCACACACACACATACACACACACACAATCTCTCACACACACACCACACACAAATCTCACACACACACACTCTCACACATCACACAATCTCTCCACACACACAATCTCACACACACACCATATTCGAAAAACCAAAGATCTATCAACAGCACTATACACACACACACACAATCTCTCACACACACAATCTACTCTCACACACAATCTCTCACACACACATACACAACTCACACACACATACAACACAATCTCACACACACACACACAATCTCACCACAACACACAACTCTTCTCTCTCTCACACACTCTCACACACACGTGCCACCAACACAGAACCAATGAGGGACAGCAATGCACATCCATATTTTTTCCCTTCACTCATTGAATAAAACTGTTTTTGTTCCCTGGTAGGAATAAATCAACTAGCTGGCTTATCAAGCAACATCTCCAACATAAATTCCCCCGAGCAATTCAGAGTGCACGATATACATCTATATTGCATTAAGGTGATAGCCATTTTTAATTGCATTAAGTCTTGAGAGCCTCCCATCAGAGAGAGAGGAGAACTTCGTCAAACAGGCCTACCTTGTGGAGATTTCACAGTGGAAGCAGCAGACAAAATTTGTGGGAAGGGAACTGCAGATAACTTCACATTCACAAGTGACAAGAGCAGAATTTGAACCAATCGGCCCATCAAGTCTACCCGCAAAGAACATGCTGATCTATCTCTCATCTCTCCCTGCTAATCCCATTCCGCCTGCCTTCTCACCCATAACCCCTGACACCCTTTACTAATCAGGAATCAATCACTGCCTTAATCTACCATCGAAAGTTGTGAACCACTGCCCAGTCTTCACCGGTTTTCTGACCTCCCCACCATCAAAAGGGATTTATCGGAGTCGCTGCCTCAAAAAGGCAGCTAACATCATCAGGACCCACACTATTCTGGCCACATTATCCACACTCATACCCACCACTGCCATCAGGAAAAGGTACAGGAGCCTGAAAACTGAACGTCCAGGTTCAGGAACAGCTCTTCTTTCCCCACAACCATCATTCCTATTCAACACTCACAACGCTCATAAGCTATGACTAAATAGACCCCATTATTATTTATTATTAATTATTATTATTATTATTATTAATTATTATTATTATTATACTTTATTGTTTAGGGATTTTTAGTTTGTTATATTAATTTATCATGTTACATATTCTGTGGTGCATAGCAAGTAAGAATTTCATTGTCCTATCTGGGACATATAATCAATAAAACGCTCTTAGACTTGGCCTCCACAGCCTTCTGCGTCAGAATATTTCGCAGATTTCACTATCCCTCTGAATAAAGACAATCCTCCTCATCTCCTTTACCTGAAGGAATGTCCTTGAAATTCTTGAGGCTTAGACCTCTGCCTGGACTCACCCACTAATGGATACTGCCTGTTGGTTTATACCAGAGTAACTCATCGGGAAGGCAAGCATCTCTGGAGAGAAGGGCATTAGGTGCCTTTTGAGGTCAACGACCCTTCTTCACTCTGAGTAGAGTGAGATGCTTGAGCGAGAGAAAGAGAGAGAGAGAGAGAAAGAGAGGAGAGAGGAGAGAGGAGAGAGAGAGAGAGAGAGAAGAGATAAGAGAGAGAGAGAGAGAGAGAAGAGAGAGAGAGAGAGAGAGAGAGAGAGAGAGAGAGAGAGAAGAGAAGAGAGAGAGAGAGAAGAGAGAGAAGAGAGATTAAAGCGCTTGTCACCGCATGGAGTTGAGAGTATTGTAAAAACAATGAATGTACTGTTGTACTAAAATGATTTTTTTTTTCAATAGTGTAATTTTGAATTATGTTTTGATGTGGTTTGAACATATGATTGTGTTGAATAAAAGTTTTGAAAGGAAAAAAAAAGATAGAGAGAGAAAGAGAGAGACTCTGAGTCATAGTCATAGAGTGATACTGTTGTGGAAACAGGCCCTCAGGCCCAACCGCCTCACACCAGCTAATGTCCCAGCTAACCTAGTCTCACTTCCTGCCTGTCCATAACCCTCCAAAACCTGTCTATCGCATAGAAACATAGCAACTTAGAAAAGTTGGTACAGGAGGAGGCCATTCGTCCCTTCGAGCCAACACCGCCATTCATTGTGATCATGGCCTGATCTCCCCCATCAATAAACCCGTGCCTAGCCTTCACCCCATATCCCTTGACTCCACTAGCCCTAAGCACTATCAACTCTCTCTTAAATCCATCCAGTATTGGCCTCCACTGCCCTCTGTGGCAGGAATTCCCATAAATTCACAAAACTCTCTGGGTGAAAAACTTTTTTCTCATATATAGGGGGCGGGCGGCTGGGGGGGGGGGGGGGGGGGGGGGGGGGGGGGGGGGGGGGGGGGGGGGGGGGGGGGGGGTGGGGGGGGGGGGGGGGGGGGGGGACAGGGGGGGGGGGGGGGGGGGGGGGGGGGGGAAAACAGAAAAAGGAGTTTGTGTGTGGGGGGGGGGGGGGGGGGGGGGGAGTGGGGGGGGTGGGGGGGAGTATGGTTTGGGTGTGTGTTTTGATGGGGGTTATGGGTGTGGGTTGGGGGTGTTAGATTGTGTGTGAGTGGGGTTGGGGTGTGGGGGGGGGGGGGGGGGGGTGGGGGGGGTTGGTTTTGTTTTGGTGTTTTGGTTACATATTATATATTTATAGAGAGGAGGGGGGGGATTAAATATAAAATATATTATAGGGGGGGGGTAGGGTGTTAAGTTTTGGATTGGGTTGTGTGATTATTAATGAGGGATATTTGAAGAAACATTGAGGGTGGATTAGGATTTAAAATTGTTTTTTTGTTTTTTTTTTTTTGGGGGGGGGGAAGTTGTGATGGGGGGGGGGGGGGGGGTGGGGGGTGGGGTTTTTGGGTGTATAGGGGAGATGGTTGGGGGTGGTAAGGAAAATATGTATGTATTAAGAAAAAGAATTTGGGTAAAACACACAAGATATTTGCATAGAGAATTTTAAAAAAACTCAACCTATGTTTTTTTTTTTGTTTTCCCTCTTTTCCCCCGTCTTTGTGGGTTTTGTTTTTTGGTTTGTTTTTTTAAAAAAAAAAAAAAAATAAAAAAAATAAAAATAAATTTTTTTGTTTTTGTTTTTTTTTTTCGTACCAACGGCCCCCCGCCCCTACCCCTGGTGAACCCCCCTAAACCCCCCCCTTTCCCTCCTTTGTTGCGTCCCTTCCCTTAATATAAATATCCGTCCAAGCCCCCCCTCCTGATTTCTAACCCCCTCTCCTCAAACATATATTAAAATATAAAAACAAAAGCGGGACGGGCCTCCTCCTGTGTGACTAGCACCCATATTACCACATAAACAAAAATTTTTATATGATATGATATTTTAAATTTATTTAAATAATATAATTCATTATTTATATTTAATTTCTTTTTTGTTTCAAACACACAAAACCAAGACTATATCCCAACCATATCCCCACCTGTTCATTTCGCTTTTGCCCCAGCCAACACCGATCGGTATATCTTTGTTTAAATATAAAAAAAAAAAAAATAAAAAAAAAAAAAAAATAATTTCTTATATAATTTCATTATAGTTCTCCCTACGCGACCCCCTATGTGTTCTTACAACCCCCCACCCACACTGCACCCAATACCAACAGACATCTCCAGCCCCCAAATCAAAAAAAAAAATTCAACCACCCCCATTTGTTTCAAATCCCCCCCTTTCCCCCCGGCATTATAAAAATTAACTAATATAAATTACCCCCCACACCCCCGCCCCCTCCTCGAGCGCTGGTTTTAGAGCCCCCTTCGCGGCGAGAGTAAAAAACCTTGTCGTGGCGACCCCCAACCCCCCCCCTTTTACGTGACAAATTACCCCCCCCCTGCACTAACCACCCGCGTCCATACACTCTCTCCCCCCTCTCTTTGCCCCAGTTCCCCCTCCCATTCCCCACTTATATAATCCCCGACCCCAACCCCCCCGACCCCCCCCCACCCCTTGCCCACCTCGAGCAAACCTCTTTTTCACATCCTCCAGCCGTATACGGCCCATAAAAGTGGTGAGCACCACTGTGCACTCTTTCGAATGAACACTTCACCGTTTTACACGCTTCTTAAATTGGATTTTCGTGACACGCGAACTATGACAAACATCCACCACAAACCTTGGTCGTGCGATTACACCCAACGTCTACACACCCCCATGCTCGGAGTAATACACACCCGACCTGATCCACATCCCCCCGGCGACGTGAACGGAAGGAGAGTTCTATGGTATTTATTTATTCTTTATCTTTCGTCGAGTACGCCTTCGTTTCACCCCGATCTGAGACATTCCTGTCCCTGCGTTGCCCCCATGCTTACTCCCCCTATCACCCAACAGCCCCCACTCCACCACAAAATATTCAATATCACAAAATGTCACCCACCCCACCCTCCCCACCCCAACCCCACCACAATCCACCCCCCTCCCCATCTCACATATATGCACCTATACCCCACAAAACACAATAACGTCCCCGCCATCATTTTGGAACCCGACTCCAAACACCAACACCCACCCCCCCCCGCCCCCCCGTTCTGCCACCTCCCTAAAATCAACGCCACTTTTTCCCACCACCCCCCCACTACCCCCCCTCATGAACCCTCCCCGCCCACCCACCCCCCCCACCCCCCCCCCACTCTACCCACCTCCCCCCGCCCCCGCCCCCTAACCCCCAAACCCCCCCCTATATATCCATCTCCGCCACCCCCACCCACCACACCTATAACCCTCACCCCCCCCCCCCAACCCCCTCCCCCCCCCCCCCCCCCCCCACACAACCCCCCAACCCCCATCTCCAACCCCCCCCCCCCCCCCCCCTCCCACCCCCCCCAACACCCCCCAACACTACCCTCCACTAACCCCCCCCCACCCCCCTCCCCACCCCCCCCCCCCCATCCCCCTCCCCAACACCATCCCCCACCCACCACCCCCCCCCACACCCCCCCCCCCCCAACCCCCCCCCACCCCCCACACCCGTTCAACACACCTTTCTCCCCCCCCCCCATATACCCCCCTAACCCCCCCCCCCAATCCCCCCACCCCAATCTCACCCCCCCCCCTCTCTCCTCCCACCCTTAATCCCCCCCCCCCCCCACACTCTAGACCCCCCCGCCCTCCCCCCCCCCTCCCAATCCCCCCCCCCTCTCCCCCCCCCCACCCCCCCCACCCCCCCCTTCACCCCCCACCCCCCCCCCCCCCCCTCCCCCCCCCCCCCCCCAACCCCCCAACAACTCCACCCCCCTTCTTCCCAACCCCCCCCCCCCCCCCATTTATCCCCTTCCGCCCCCACCCCCCTTCCTCTTCAACCAACCAAAAACAGGCCCCTGTTGCTAAAAAAAAAAAAGAAATTAAAAAAAAAATCCAAGCGTCCGCCCCGCCCCGAGCCAAACCACGCTGTGTCCATCCGCACTTTTAACTTGTTTTTATTATATTATAACCCACACTACCCCTCATGCTAACCCCAACTACACCATCACCAAACCCCACCCCCCCTTTATTACTAACCACCGGAGGTGGGGACCCCCACCCCGAGAGCCCTCAAACCGGAGCTAAACTCCCTCCCAACCGCCCACCCCCCCACAGTTGCCCACAATCCGACCACCCCCTCGATTGAAACATTTTTATTATGCACCCCCCTTTTGTATGATCATATTTACCACCCACCGGGAACCGGCTGGTTACCCCGGCCGCCCCCCCGTTTACCCGCGATCTCAAGAATGCCCCCGCGTGGCACATCACGGCCCATGTCCCCCAAAAAACACCCCACCGACTACCCAACCCACCCCAAAACCAACACCTCCATATTCCCCAGTAACATTCCAACTCCCCCCTACCCCATACCCAGACCCCATATTTCACAACCCATGTACTAGTCACAGCCACAACAACCTCTGTGGCACTCGATCCAACCACCCCCCACCCTATTATTGAAAAGATGAACCCCCTCAGATAACCACTTACATCTAAATCCCCATACATCTTGAACCCAAGACCTCCATATATCAATGTTATATATTAGTCCTCGATCCCCTACTCTGACAAGAGACTCTACCCAATCTATTCTCTCATGATATTTGTTCACCTCAATAAGATCTCCCCTCATCCCCCTACGCTCCATGGCATAGAGACCCACGCCTACACTCCCTCTCTCCCTATACTCACACCCTCAATCCTGGCAACAACCAGAGAGAGAGAGAGAGGCCTCTGCGAGGACCTCAATTTGATCACAGCTAAGGAAGAGTGACTGACTTTCCTGATGCCTTACCCCACAGTGGAAAATGCTGATTCTGTTGTGTGGGGGACGTTCGATGGTTGAATTCTATATATGGTTTGAGTCATTTTCTTTTTTTTTTTTCCCTATGGAGTATGGAAACTTAATTATTTCTTAAATGTGACGCACATTGGTTTCAACGCGAGTTTGATTAAAAACATGCTATATAAATAAAATTAAAACTTACTTACTTACTAAGTATATAAAATTATGAAAGTGTATATATGATAGACATGCAGTAGCTTTTAAGCCAGGGTGGAAATGTAAAGGTTTGATGGAGTCACTTTAAGGTGAGATGGCAATGTTTGAAGGAGAACTAAGAGCAAGTACCGACCCGTTGGTCTGTTCCCACAACCGCAACCCGTCCCTTCCCGTAGCCCTCACGGGGAGGCGCGTGTTCCTCCGACTCAAAGACTGTTTCCTGAACGTAAGATTTCCAGCGCTCCCCCCTGCCATCTCCCGCAGCAGTGGGCTTTCAAAAATATTTGCCTCGCACTTGACCGCTACGTGTTGAAACAGCAATTCCACCCTCCCCCCTCACTTGTGTAGGAGAAAACAGTGAGATGGGCAAAGTGAAAGGAGATGTGCGTGCAAGTTTTTTCAGACAGGAAAGTGATGGAAGCTGGATGAATGAAGCCAGGAATGGTAGAGGAGGCAGATATAGAATGAACTTTAAGAGGCTTTTAGGTAGGCACTAGATATGCCACAGGAGCTTAGAGGGATACATGGATCACCTGCAGGCAGTGCAGATCTGTCCCTGACTCACATTGGTATGTTCGACAGGGACACTATGGGGTAGGGTTTCCAACTGTTCCCGTAATAGCCGGGACATCCGTATATTGTGTGGCTAAATGGACCGCGCCTTGTCCCGCAGATTGACTGCTACTAAAATACTCGCCCACTGTCGGTCTGAGACTGCACCCCGTCCCGACGTAGTGAGCCCACTCTATGGAGGTGCAGCAGCAGCAGTCACCTCGCCCGTGGCCCCCGTCGGCTCGGTCCGGCATCCCGGCCAGCCTGTCCGACCTTCGGACCTTCGCTTACCGCCAGACTAACACACCAACCACCACACCCTCCTTCTCACCGGCCGATCTATTCGGTTCATGAGTTTGACGGGCGCCGTACTTCTTTGCACGTGACATCGCGCAGCGCCCGGGCCATAACGCCCTCAGCTGGCCCCGCCGGCTGGGCTTTGTGTGCATTCCGGCACCCGGTCCGACTCATCATATCCACCCAGCCACGGCCGCAGTCGGTCCAACGAATTTGCATTGCCCGTCCGGAATTGTCCCCATATTTTGACCTTCGTTCCTATATTTGGGAGTGAGAACGTTGGAGCAACCCGAGCTGCGGCCTGCAAGCGCCGGATACCTGTACTATACTATTTTAGCCTGATGGTTTGACTAGGAAGAACTGTCCTTAGAGATTTGTCCTCCAATTTTCAGGCCTCTGTACCGTTTAGTCCTTTGTTTTCGTTTTATAGAAATGCGGATCACGGTGGCGCAGCGGTAACGAAATGCTGCCTTACAGCGAAAGCAGCTCCGAGACCCGGGTTCGATCCCGCTACGGGTGCTGTCTGTGCGGAGTTTTTGAACGTTCCCACTCTCCCCCGTGACATGCATGGGTTTTCCTCTGAGATCTTCATGTCCTCCCACACTCCAAAGGACGTTCCAGTATTGTAGGTTAATGGCTTGGTATAAATATAAATTGTCCCCTAGTGTGGGCTGGATAGTGTTAGTGTGCGGGGATCGCTGGTTCGGAAGCTGCGGGCCGGGTAGGCCGAAGGCCCTGTTCCCGCTGTATTCTCTTGAACCAAACTAAACTAAACTAAATGACAGTTATATTTATTGAGGCTGGCAGCACCAACTTTGCTGTTGGGAAACAGGAAGGGACAGTTACAATATGTTCCAATAAACTGCTTCTAACCTAAGATCTTGATTTTCAACCTAAAATCCAAGAATCCACCAACTATTCTGCTTTTCATAGAATATAGAACTGGGCAGTACAGTGACGCAGCAGTAAAGTGCTGCCTTCCAGTGAAGAGACCAGGGTTCGATCCTAGCCAATGGGTGCTGTCTGTACAGTGGCTCGCACCGACCAGCGATCCCACCCACCGAACCACGATCCCCTTCGCACTAACATATCCTAACCTGCACTAGGGGCAATTTACAATTTCACACAATCCAATTAACTTACAATCCAGCTTGATCTACTTCGGTGAGACCAAGCTAGGCCTTGGCGATCGCTTGGCCGAACACCATCCGCTCGGTTTCGTAATAACCAACGTGATCTCCCGGTGGCTTCAGCACATCTCAACCCCCGCTTCCCGATTCCATCCGACCTTTCTGTCTGGTCCTGGGCTCCTCCACGGCCAGAGTGAGGCCCCACCATAAGATTTGGAGGGCAGCACTCATATTTCTCTTGGGTTGGCAGTCTGCACCCCGCGGTATGAACACTGACCTTATCCAATTTCAGGTAGTCCTATTGTCTTCTCCCCCTTTCTCAGCTCTCCCCTCATCCCTCTGGCTCCTCCTCTTCCTTTTCTTCTTCCAGCCGCAACACAACATCAATGGGCGCAGCTTATAGTCGCTGCCAACACAGTCGCAGAGACCCGGGTTCAATCCTGACCACGGGTGCGTCTGTACGGAGTTATTTTGCACGTTCTCCTCCCCGTGACCTTCGTGGTTTTTCTCCGATATCTTCGGTTTCCTCCCACACTCCCAAAGACGTGCGGGTTGCAGGTTTAATTTGGCTTGTTTTTTTTTGGTTTATTTTGTAAATATATTTTTATTAGAAGTAAATCATAATAAGAAGGAATAACATAAAATGAAAAAAGGAAAAACCATATTATTCGTTCACATACATTCTTAATATATTTTAAAGATTTAAGTTTCTATTTATACAATCTATATTTTTTATTATTTAGAACAGAAAGAAAATATTAAAGAGAAATAATAAAATTAAATAAAATATAGAAAATTGATAAAATGAGTGGAGTATAAAGCAAGATATTCTTCATTGTGAGATATATATTGTGGTCTATGTATATACAGTTCTTCATCTATTCCTTCATTCAGCTTCATCAAGGCGTTCGAACCGACCTCCTTGACCCCTTAAGTATTCAATAATGGAGACCATATTCCTCTGAATTGATCTAGCTTGTCCAAAAGGACAAGTCTTAATCTTTCCAGGTGAAGTGTCCCCGACATTTCTGTAATCCACATTTTGATTGTGGGGGTGTAGGACCGATCCAAAATCTTAGGTATCTATTTTTTTTACCAATTATTAAACTATAACCAATAAAAATTATTTGCTGTGTACAAATTATTTGGCTTTGTAAATGTAAAACTTTTCCCTAGTGGGTGTAGGATAGTGTTAATGTGCAGGGATCGCTGGTTGGCGCGGACCCGATGGTGCCGAGGGCCTGTTTCATGCTCTGAGTATCTCTAAACCAAACTAAACTAAATTGAAGAAGGGTCCCGAACCAAAACATCACCCATCCTTTTTCTCCAGAGATGCCGCCTGACCCGCTGAGTTACTCTAGCACTTTTGTGTCGATCTTTGGCTAGCAGCCAGCATCTCAAGTTCCTTGCATCAACTAATAAATCCTGGCCTGCCCAACCTAGACAGCTCCAGAACCCTCCCCTAAAGTTATTTTTAATTGTTATCGAAAGAATAGGTTTATCGGCCAAGTATTCACATACGCAGGAATTTGCCTTGGTGGCTACGCCGACCGCAAGTGACAAGATGACATGCAAGTGGAACAGATAGGAATGACACATAAACATTCAACATTAATAATAAAACATTATGATTAAAACCTTGGGAATTAAATAAAATACCAAGCAAAAGGAGGCGACAGATTATATGGTTATTGATAGAGGTACTACTCGTGTGAAAAAAATCTGTTTTATGGTCTGGCTGTGGCAGCTTTGACAGTCCTGGAGTCACATATTTGCATCAATGTAAATCGCTTCTGCTAGTTCCTTCCTGATAGGAAATCAAAAATGGAAGAACTAAAAAACAATTGACAATAGACAATAGGCAATAGTGCAGGAGTAGGCCATTCAGCCCTTCAGCCCTCACCGCCATTCAAATGTGATCATGGTTGATCAACCCCAATCAGTACCCCCGATTCCTGCCTTCTCCCCATATTCCCTACTAACTCCGCTATCCTTAAGAGGCCTACCTAGCTCTCTTCTGGAAAGCATCCAGAGAACTGGCCTCCAACGCCCTCTGAGGCAAGAGAATACAACAGCTCTCTGCGGGAAAAAGTGGTTCACCTCATCTCCGTTTCGAAAATGGCTTACCCCTTAAAATCCTTATAACTGGTGGCCCCTGGTTTTTGACTCCCCCCAACATCGAACATGCTTCCTGCCTCTAGCGCGTACCAAACCCTTAATAATCTTACATGTTTCAATCACAGATCCCCTCTTCAAAACCTTCTAAATTGAAGCTACTCAGACATGTATCAAAGAAGGGTCTGGATCCGACAACATTTTCTCCAGAGATGCTGTGCTTACCCCGCTGGGTTACTCCAGCGTTTTGGTGTGAACCAGCATCTGCAGTTGCTTCGTACACATGTTACAAATGCCAAGCCTGTCGTACAACAGGACAACGCTTCGCCTGGTGCTGACATCTATCGCATTGTTGAGCACAATAAATCAATTTTGCTAAGATTCTCCCAGTAGGATCAAGCCCTCTTGATTCCACTCTGCACTGCAAAAATAAATACTGCATCACCTACTTCTGCCTAGGCTTGGCTGTATAGCGAGGCCTGGGTAGAATGAGCGAGACCCAGGCTTGTGTTTACCTTAGTTAGAGATTAAAGATTTATAACCACTCTCAATCGCGGGGTCATAGGTCAATCAGAAGGACGATTCCTGCGCTCTGTATGTTACACTGATACTCGAAATAATACATAACAAGAGATCCCAATACATCATGAATGAATGGATAGGTTTATTGGCCAAGTGTTACACATACAAGGAATTTGCGCCTTTGGTGCCTACCGCTTCCAATTTGCGTTGTTCACATGCATGATCAATGGAGTTTTATCATTAATGTTTTATTCACATTAATGTTTAATGATGTTTTCTGAGTCATTCGAACTGCACTGTAAGTCATAGTTAGTTCACTTGTGGCGGAGCACCAAGGTAAATTCCTTGTATGTGAATATTTGGCCATAAACTTACTATAACTTACATGACATACAGTAAACAATTAAGAATGATACATCAAACAAACATTAAAACATTAAGAATCAAACATTCTAATTTAAAACATGTGAATGATATAAAATACCACGAGTCAAAAGGGAGCTACAACTTTTTGGTCTATGATAGAGTTTCTGCTCGTGGGAGCAAAAAAATCTGTTTTTATGTCTGGCTGTGGCGCTTATTGACCTGTCCCCGGAGTCGTCCTCTCCAGAGGGAGTGATTCAAGAGTTTTGTGGCCAGGGTGAGAGGGGTCATTAGATGATCTTGCCCGCTCGCTTCCTGGCCCTTGCAGTGTACAGTTCAATCAATGGGAATGGAAGGTTGCAGCCATAACCTTCTCAGCAGATCGGACGATTCGGCTGCAGCCTTTTCTCATTGGAAGGAGATTGCTATGTGAAGCCGTAATAATATTATTAACAAAAGCAGTCATAATCGAGAATGAATTTACACATGTGCGCACCACTCTGGAAGTAAAGCAGCCAGTGCTTAGGAAGATCGGATATTAATGAACATATCAGTGACAAGAATCGGAGAGCTTGCATAGATAAAGTCCAATCAGTCCTTCAGTTCAGAATCAGGAAGAGCCTGGCTCCATGCTGTTAGAACTGCGTATGCAGGAAGGGGCCGCAGATGCAGTTTTACAACACTGACAGACAGACTCAAAATGCAGGAGTCTAACTCAGCGGGACAGGCTCGCATCCCGTGAGGAGAAAAGGAATGGTGACGTTTTTGGATCGAGACCTTTCTTCGACTCTGAACAGAGAACAATCGAAACAATAATGGTGCAGGAGTCTGGCCTTTCGGCCCTTCGAGCCTGCACCGGCCATTCAATTAGATCATGCTGATCATTCAAAATCAGTACCCCTTTACCTGCTTTCTCCCCATACATCTCTTGATCCCGTTAACCCTAAGAATGCCTATATCTACTCTCTCTTAAAAAACATCCACACTAATTGGCCTCCACTGCCCTTCTGCGTTAGAGAAATTCCACAGATTCACCACCCTTCGCAGACTAATGACACTTTCTCCTCATCTCCTTCCTAAAAGAACGTCCTTTAATTCTGAGGCTATGACCTCTCGTCTCGACTCTCGACCACTAGTGGAAACACCTCTCCACATCCACTCTATCCAAGCCTTTCACCACCCTGTATGTTTCAAAGAGGTCCACCCTCATTCTTCTAAACTCCATGCGAGTACAGGCCCAATGCCGTCATACAGGTTAACCTACTCATGTCCAGGATTATTCTGTAAACCTCCTCTGAACCCTCTCACAGACCCAGCCACATTCCTTCTCATATATCACTCATTTACCTCTGCTTAAATCTCAATGGATCCTATCTTCCTAGTATAAACCATCAACCCGATCTTTATAGAACAAAAATCTTATCTCAGGCCACCTAAGACATGGAAGACACTGTGTGGTTTTCCCCGGGTGCTCCTGTTTGCTTCCCACAAACTCTAAAGATGTGCAGGTGTTGCAGGACACTAAGATGTTTTCCCTTTTCTCCCGGGCTCGCTGTCACACACAACAAGGGTCTCGACCCGAAATGTCCCCATCTATTCCTTTTCATTTCTCCAGAGATGCTGAGTACACCGGCTTTCAATGGGTCTTAATCTCAGGTTGTAGGTTATTTGGCTATTCGGTAAAAATGTAAATTGTCCCTAGATGAGGGTAGGGCTACGTCATGGGGTGATCCTGTCCGGCGCACTCGGTGGGCCACAAGGACCCATATTTCCGCAGCTAAAAGTCGAGACTCTAAAATGAGTGAACAGTGCATTAGCACTGTGTAATAAAGGATAGACAATCTGTCGTCGGCAGATTAAGTAGCACAAGAATAGAGTTACTCATTTGAAAGGCAAGTTTGTTATTTTACTAATACAATTCAGGGCATCAAGTTACATTCCAACTCTGCCAGAACACTGTAGTGCAATGGAACACAAGTGCAGAATTATATTTCATATCAGCACAGAATTGAATTACTTACATGCAAAATTCGACCTATTTTCTATCCCAATCCTAATGCCTGATCCTGATGGCACTGTGCGTCAGGCTGTTGTGGAGCAATACTTGAATGGATATTTTTCAACTCAATGGTTTGCAGTTCTATTTTGATGACAAAAGGAACAACTCAGCGGGTCAGGCAGCATCTCTGGAGAACAAGGACCGGGTGATGTCTCGGGTCGAGACCCTTCACCTATTCATTTTCACCAGAGATGCTGCCTGACCTGCTAAATTACTCCAGCACTTTGTGCATTTACCATCATAATGCAGTAGAGTACATGATTTATTAAAGCGCGTATGAGTGGTTTTTAAACGGGACCGTTTTGATCCTGTGTTTGTGTGTATATACAATATATATATATATATATATAATATATATATATATATATATATATACTATATATATAATAATATATATATATATATATATAATAACATAACACAAACACACTCACACACACACACACACACACACAACACACACACAACCACACACACACACACCACAACAACACAACAACGACACACACACACACAAGCACACAGACGCTTTTTAGAAATTTTTTTTCACATTTTGTTACACATTTTCCACATATGTTTGTTCAAGCCTTACATTCTAAAATGGATTAATTAAATCCATTTTTTTTTAAATCATCAATCTACACACAATACCCCATAATAAACAGTTGCGAAAACAGGTGTTAGAAATTTTTAGTGCAAACAATAAAAAGAAATAACTGAAATATCACATTTACAGACCCCTTTATAATCAGTATCCTTTGTTTGAGGAGTACTTTGGCGCGTTTACAGCCTCAAGTCTTTCTCATGCGTAGGACTGCCAGCGCAAGAGCCGCACACCTGTATTACACGGTAAGATATCTCTCAATTCTTCATCTGCAGATATCCTCTCAAGCTCTGTCAGGTCTCGAGGGAAGCGTCGATGCGCAGAACTATTTCTACAGGTCCCTCAGAGTTTTTTCGATCGGGAGTTCGCAAGTCCAGCCTCTGGCTGGCCATTCAAGACTATTACACAACTTGTCACGTAGACACTCCTGTAATGTCTTGAGCTGTGTGCTTAGGTACATTGTCCTTTTGAAGGTTGACCTCTGCCCAGTCTTAGTCCAGAACGCTCTGGAGCAGACACTTTCATCAAGGTATCTCTGTACTTTGCCTGTTACATCTTTCCCTCAATCCTGACCGGTCTCCCAGTTTCCTGCCGCTGAAAAACATCCCCACAACAACATGAAGCACGCCACCACCCTGGCTTCACCGTAGTATGGTATAGGCCAGGTGATTAGCGGTGCCTGTTTTCCGTCCAGATCGTGACGCTATTGGGCACCAGGCCAACAGAGTTCAATCTTGGTTTCAATCAGACCAAGAATCTATATGCTTCATGGGTCTGAAAGTCATTTAGGAGGCCTTTTTAGTCAAACTCCAAGTGGAGGGCCTGTCATGTGCCTTTAACTGACAGAGAGTGGCTTCCGTCTGGCCACTAACATAAAGGCCTGATGGGGGAGTGCAGCCAGATAAAGTTGTCCTTCTGGAAAGTTTCCTCACCCATCTCCAACAGAGGAACTCTGGAGCCTCTCAGAGTGACCATCGGGTTCTTGGTCTACCTCCCTGACCAAGGCCCTTCTCCTCCGAATGTTCAGTTTGAGGTCCGGGCGCGCAGCTCTATGAGAGTACCTGGTGTTACACAAAGTTCTTCCATTTAGGAATGAAACAGAGGCCAGCTTGTGTGTTCTCCAGGCCACCCCCCCTCAACCTGCAATGTTGCAGAATTGTTTTTATTCACCCTTCCCAGATCCTGTATGTCTCGACACAATCCCTGTCTTGGAAGGTCTACGGACAATTCCTTTGTCCTTCATGGCATGATTTTGCTCTGACACGCACTGTCAAACTGTGAGGACCTTAATAACAGGTAGGTGGCCTTTCCAATCATGTTCAATCAATTTAATTTACCACTGGTGGACTCCAATCAAGTTGCAAAACATCTCAAGGATAATCAATGAAACAGAATGAAGACTAAGCTCATTTTTGAGTGGATCCATAGCCTAAGTGGGTCTGTAATACTTATGTAGATATGAAGATTTTTAGTTATTTCTCTTTTAATTACTTTGGCAAACATTTCTAAAAGACCTGTTTTGCTTTTGTTTTAAATTCCGGGATATTGGTGTAGATTGAATGATTTAAAAAAAAAGAATTTAATCCATTTAGAATAAGTCTGTAACATAACAAAGTGTGGAAAAAGGTGAAGGGGTACTGAATAATTTCTGAATGCACTGTAGTGTGTGTTATATCTATATATATACCTATATGATGTATATATGTACTAATATAAATATATATATATATAATAAACTATATACATGCACACACATTCCACATATACATATATGTGAGTTAATGTCATAAATGTAATAATATACAAAAAGTCAAATCTTGACCACGTTACTGTTTTTCTGTTTCTTGATTTTAGAAATCAACGCTGCCAACTTACGGCTGTGATTTTTTGGCCATCTTACTCAGAGACCCCTCCGCTGCGCAACGGGAAATTTTCCATCGATTAAAAATAAAAGAATTATTAAGATGTTATAATAAAAGAGGTTGGACATTCTCTCTGCTGCTAGCCCCTGCTGGTGGGTTGACAGGGGATCGGCGGAACTATAAAAACGCCGGAAGTTTTGTGCCTCACTCAGTCCTCTTGCAAGATGGAGGAAGCAAGAGGGCACGACTCCACTCTAATGCTGTGAATCTAACCCGGAATACATGTATACTCAACTGTGAGTGCCCTTAATGTAGTTTTGAAAATGAAAATGTGATGTTACTTTGAAATGCTGCCATTTTCAAAATGTGATCTGTTGGTGTGATTGCTTATTGAAATGCTAGCCACTGCAAATGGTATGTTGGTGGTGCTGGCTTGAACATGCTCACTGCAAATGGTTGTTGGTGGTGTTGCTTTTGAAATAGCACACTCACACTGCAAATGGTTGTTCTGGTGTAAACATTGAGACAACTTTCCTGTGTGTCAGCTGGTATATTAATTTTAGAATAAAACACTACAAGCTTAACGGCTGGATTTTTGGGCCAATCTTGCTCAGATCCCCCCTCTGCTCATCAGGTGCAGGCGGATTCTTACCCATCAATTGAAAAATAAAAGTGTTATTAGTGTTTCAAAAAATGTTGAGAATCACTCTGCCTGTCAATCACGGCCATGAAGGACACGCCCCCTTCCGGTGGGAGGGGGAGGATTATAAAACCCGGGACAAGATATGACAGATGTGGCTCAGTCCTCTGCAAGATGGGGGACGGTAGCAAATACATCACATTTCTGTCTGTAGCGAGTGTGAACTCAATCTGAACGACACTAGAATGTCTACTGAACTGTGAGTGTCGTGTCTTATGTGGTGTTACTTGACGTAGTTTTATGGTGTTTCACCCTGCTTGAAATGTATGAAACTGCATTTGAATTTGGTGGCCTTCGCACTCCTTCTGAAAGAAGGTATGAAACTGGCACTACGATTACGGTTGTCTTGCACCTTGCTGTGCAGATTTTCTGAACTAAATTTCAAGATCCTTCTTTCTATGTTTACAAAGCGCCTTAATGGGTTGAGCGCCCACCTACATATCAAAAGTCTGCTTACTCACCCACAGACGGATTGGCGCGACCTTCCAGGTGACCTTGCAGTTTATGGAGTAGCGCGACTTGGTTTATTGGAACATCCCTCTAGCATAAGCTCAGGGACAACCGCGCCTTGTGGATGGCAGCTCCTAGACTGTGGAACAGCATCCCTGCTCCCCAGATGCATGCAACTGCCCCCCGACCATCGACTTTTTTAAGTGTTGTGATACTTAAAACGACATCCTTTACTCTTAAGCGCTTTTTTCTTATGACACGTCCTCTGAGGGACAGGGCTTATAGTGGTGGTATTAGCTGAGTTAGTGTATACAATCTATGAAGCCAACATGTTGTAACTAACGTTAGTACCGTCCCACCAATTAAAGCACTTTGGTCAACGAGAGTTTTGTTTTAAATGTCTAGAGAGAAATAAAATGAACTTGATAACTGCTTTGAAGACCGGGTATGAACCTGCCACACATTTGTGTGGCCTTCCACCCCTGCTTGAAAAATGGCACAAACGCATCACTAGCATTTCTGGTGACCTATTACGCACCCTGTATTGAAGTTGGCAAGAAATCTGCCACTTGAGTTTGGTGGGCCTTGCACCCTGTCATTAAGTGGCATGTAACTGCACTTTGAGTCATTGGTGGGCCTTAGTGCACTGCTTGATAGTGGTCGAGAAAACTGTATCACTTGAAATTCTGGTTGCCGCTTGCACTCTGCTTGAAGTGGTGGGACTCTGCACCTGTATTTGGTGCCACAGGCACTCATGTTTGAAGTGGGACTTGAAACTGCAATTGAATTTGGTGGCCTTAGCACCCTGCGAGTGAAGTGGTATGACAGCTACATTTGAATTTGGTGCACACTTGCACCCGCTTGAAATGAATTGATCAAGTGAAATAAGCCATGAGTCCAACTGCTCGCACCAACAGCCAGATGAGTGAACTGCCAGCACACCAGGCTTAGTGACTGAGCTGTCTACCCATACACCAATGAATCCATTTGCCCACAATGTCTCCATGACTTCAGCCTCTGAAACCAGTCCCTACAGACCCATCAATACCATACTAGGGCTCCAGAAAATCCCCCCTCCCCCCCCCCCCCCCCCCTCCACTGGCCAACCCAATAATTTCGAATTGGTGGCAAGAATGGAAGATATTGGTTGGGGACTACCTCCCGTGTGCACAGGGGCAAACCTCAACGGGTCCTCACTTTAGTCCTAGTATAATATAAAATATACGACCTATACAAATGCAGGAATCAAACACAATCACATTTACATCAATCACTCCTGGTATAGTTGGTACTAAATATTTAATTCTAAGAATTTCTCATTCTTATGCAACTGCATTATTCACATGGTCAATCATTTTGTACTTGCAAACCCAACAGAAATGTAATCAAAATAGCTTAGAAGTCAGCCGGATCCATTAAACGCTAACTTCACTCGATGCTCTGCAATAATAAGAAAACCTACAAATGGTGAAAACATACAAACTTTGACAAAAAAACATTCGACTTAATCGAATGGAAATATAAGGCAAGGAAAGGAGACTTAATGATTTCTCAAATGTCAAGCAAATCAGCTAATTGTTTAAATTCATAACCCTTTTCTAATAAAGATTCATTGTATCACTGGTAATTGGTCCAACAGGTTGTCAGCTAAGAGCTGAAAGTCTGCCTCATAACGTGACACTGGTCTAAATGCCGATTCTGCCCTGCTGTTTAAGAGAAGAACTGCAGGGTGCTCGAAAAATTCAATGGTAGACAAAATGGCTGGAGAAACTCAGCGGGTGAGGCAGCATCTATGGAGCGAAGGAATACCATGTGCTCTAATGCCATGTGCTCTAATTTTAGTCACCAGTCTCCCGTGCGGGACCTTATCAAAGGCTTTCTGAAAGTCTAGATACACTACATCCAGTGGCTCCCTTCAACCATTTTACTTCACATCCATTGCACCCCTTCATCCATTTTACACTTGTCACATCCTCAAAGCAATCTCCAGAAGAATTCTAGTCAAGCGGCATGATTTTTCCTTTCATAAATCCATGCTGACATGGACCAATCCTTTTACTGCTATCCAAATGCCCCATTATTACCTCTTTAATAATTGACTCCAGCATCTTTCCCACCACCGAAGTCAGGTTAACTGGTCTGTAATTCCCCGTATTTCATTCTCGCTCCTTTCTTGAAAAGCGGGATAACATTAGCTATCCCTCCAGTCCACAGGAACGGATTCCTGAATCTATTGAACATTGAAAAATGATCGCCCAATCGCGTTTTCCACTATTCACTATTTCTAGAGCCACCTCCAGAGGACCCTGGGATGCAGACCATCAGGCCCAGGGGATTTATCATCCTTCAGTTCCCATTAGCCTACCCAATAATATTTCCCTTGCCTAATGAAAATTTCTTTCAGTTCCTTACCCCCTTAGATCCTCTATTCTCCAGTACTTCTGGGAGATTATTTGTGTCTTCCTTTGTGAAGACAGATCCGTACCTAAAGTACCTGTTCAAACACTTCTGCCATTTCACTTGTTGCCATAATAATTTTCACCCGTGTCTGCCTTCAAGGGGACCCACATTTCACTTTGCTACTCTTTTTTCCCTTAACATATCTAAAGAAGTTTTACTGTCCTTCTTTATATTCCTGGCCAGCTTCCCCTCATACTTCATATTTTCAGCCCGTTTTTGTTTCCTTCTGTTGTCCTATGAAAGTTTCCCAAATCCTCTGGCTTCCGGCTACTCTTTGCTGTGATATACATATTTTCTTTTTAGTTTTATTCTATCCCTAAACTTCTCTTGTCAGTCCACGGTTGCTCCTACTCCCCTTAGAAATCTTTCTTCCTTTTGTGGAATGAAAAATATCCTGCGCGGTCTTCCGGATTATCACAGAACTCCTGCCATTGCTGTTCCACAGTCATTCCTGCTGGGATCCCTTTCCAGTCTACCTTGGCCAGCTCCTCCCTCATGCCTTCATAGTCCCCTTTGTTCAACTGCATCTTGACACTTCCGATTTAACCTTCTCCTTCTCAAAATTGCAGATTAAAAACTAATCATATTATGAATCACTACCTCCAAGCGGTTCCTTTTACCTCGAGTTTCTCTTTCAAATCTGGTTCATTGGACAACACTAAAATCCAGAATTGCCTTTTCTCTGTCGGCTCCATTATACAAGCTGCTCTAAGAATCCATCTCGGAGGCACTTCTACAAACCTCTCTTTCTTGGGGTCCTGAAACAACCTGATTTTCCCAGTCTGCCTACATATTGAAATCCCCCATCACCACAGATGGCATTACCTTTGTTTACATGCCAGTTTTAACTCCTGCTGTAACTTATACACCCTATATCCGGGCTAATATTTGGGGGGCTGTAGATAACACCAATTAGTGTCCTCTTGCCTTTACAATTCCCTCATCTCAATCCACAATGCCTCTACCTCATCAGTCCCTATGTCTTTCCCTCGCAAGGGTCTGATTCCAGCCCTCACCAGCAGCGCTACCCCCCCCCCCCCCCCCCCCCCCCCCCCCCTCCTTTGCCCACCTGCCTGTCCTTTCTATAGGATGTATAACCCTGAATATTAGGTTCCCATGCCCGATCCTCCTGCAGCCACATCTCAGTAATCCCCACAATGTCTTAACTACCAACCTCTAAATGAGCCTCAGGCTTATCTACTTTACTTCTTATACTTCGCGCATTCATATACAATATTTTTAATTCCTAACGCATCTCACCTTTCACATCGATCCCTATTACATTTGGCCTATCCCTTTGTGAGCTTTCTTTCCCGTTAATTCTGCGGTCATTAATTATCCCTTCACTCCCTTTCCCTTTAACTCTATCCTTGCCTATCCCATTTGACACCCCCCTCCCCCCCCCCCCCCCCCCCCACCCCCCCTTATATAGTTTAAAACCATCTGTGTCGCAGCGGCAAACCTGCCTGCCAGAATGCCGGTCCCCCACCTGTTAAGGTGCAATCCATCCCTTTTGTACAGTTCCCCCTTACTCCAAAACAGATCCCAGTGGTCTAAGAATCTGAATTCCGTCCCTCCTATCTGCGATAAATGTCTCCTGCAAGGACTATAACCCATTCTCGTGTTTCCTGCACTAAATTACAAAACTTCTGGAGGGGAATTTTTGATATCTTTTCCAAAATACTTAAAACTAAATTGGATCCCGAAATAAAACTGATCACATAAGGTATGTCAGAGGCCTGTTCTAAGCTAACGCTATTTCAAAGACGTTTCCTTAACTATGGCTTAATAACGGCGAAAAAATTAATACTCACATTTTGGAAACAGACTGCAGTCCCTACAGTGAAGATGTGGATCACAGATATGTCCGAGACACTACATTTGGAAAACATTAGGCTTGTCTTGGCGGGAAAACCAGATCAATTTCTTAAGACATGGACACCCTTTACCGAATTCTTACAACAATAGTATGGTGCTACACAAATTTAGATTTAAATCCGATGCTGGGCTGGGTGAGGCGGGAGGGGGCGGGACGAAAGGCAAGGTATATCTCCACTTTTATTTTTATTTTTTTTAATTCCTATATCTTTCTGCTACACTGCTTTGGTAGCTTAGGGGATTTTCTTCTGTTCTTCTTCAATCTATCTTTTCACTTCCTACTTCCTTTCTTTCTTGTTTTCTCTTTCTTTTCTTTTTTCATTTTCATAACTTAGGTTTATAAGGTTAAAAATGAAGCTGTACAATAATTGTATAATTTTAGATGCCGAATGTTTTATCTCGGTACAATTGCTTCTAATAAAAATTAAAATATTTAAAAAAGAATCTGAATTCCCTTTATCGGTATCTGTGCACCGTGGTTGGCTCGATTGTAATCATGTGTTGTCATTCCGCTGACTGGTTAGCACATGAAGTGGGCGCATGTGTGCATGTGCGGGGTTCTTCTAGAGTGTGCGCATGCGCAGGACATTCCCGGGGTGTGCGCATGTGCAAAGTATTTCGGGCGGGAAAGGCCTGCGGAATCAGCCATGTTTGCCTGACGTTTCTGAGTAATGTATTAAAGAAATAAGTTGATTAAAGCTTAAATAAAGTTAAGTAAATTACAAGTAGTGAAAGTTTCATTTACCTCACAACAATTTAAGCAACTTATCTTACAAGTCAAACAGTCCAACTTGGGATGGAGAAACTATTGAAACCCCAACGCTTGGACCTGGATCCCAACTCACCTGCTGCTGCAAAGAATTGGAAGCACTGGCTTCGTATACTAAATAACTTCTTTGAGGAGTGTGGCAACGTTGCACCAGGCAGGCTTAAGACATTTAATAAGCTTTGTCTCTTCTGATGTATACGAGTACATAGAGGAATGTACAACTTATGATTCTGCTATTGATGTACTAAGCAGACTCTTCGTTAAGACACCCAACGTGATATTCGCTCGACAACCTCCTTGCTACTCGGAAACAAAAACCTGGTGAGTCACTTGATGAATTTTTACAAGAACTTCAAAGACTTAGTAAAGACTGTGCCTTCAAAGCAGTTACGGCTGATCAATATCGACAGGAAGTTATTCGAGACTCTTTTATCAATGGTTTGGCATCGCCTTTAATACGACAGAGACTATTAGAACACTAAACCTTGGATTTACAGTCAGCTTACAATCAAGCTTACTCTTTGGACTTGGCTCAGAAAAATGCAGATGCTTATGGCTCATCTAATGTGTATTCTGCTGCAACTACTACAAACAAATTTCACCCAAGTACAAATATGGAGCAAGCTGAAACAATCTCTACGGATAAAGGTGCCCTTGCTGCAGCATATAATTATTCAAAAAGGAACTGTTACTTTTGCGGGGGTAATATTCATAAGAGAGAGATATGTCCTGCTCGAGAGGCAACTTGTAATAGTTGTGGCAAGAAGGGACATTATTCTAGAGTATGCAAGTCCAAAGCAACTACAAAAATTGTGACTGCTGCCATGTATACGCCTTCTTTATGTGCAATTACAGCTGCATTTCCTCAGAGCTTGTCTCATGCAGCTACAATGGTATCCATTAATGGCCGTACACTTAATGTATTACTTGATTCTGGCAAGTAATACATTAAGTAAAGTTTTATAAGTGAACAAGTTGTGTCTCGTCTAAATCTAACCATAATTCCTTCAAATAAGGAAATCTCGATGGCTCTGACAACTCTCAACACTCAAATTATAGGATCTTGTATTGTAGACTTTATTCTGAACAAAACTAGCTATAAATCTGTATGTCTAGGTATTTTTAAAAATTTGTGTAGCGATATAATTCTAGGTCAGGATTTCCAGAAACTGCACAGATCACTTCAAATAATGTATACAGGATCTATGCCTGACCTTGTATTGTCAAAGCCACCATATTGTGTGGTGTTTCTGCTGCATCTGTTGAATGTCTTCATTATTCACTAATTTATCCTCCAAGTGCAAGCCTATTGCTACAAAATCAAGACACTTTAGTAAAGATGATAGGAACTTTATCAACACAGAAGTAACTAATATTTTACGAGAAGGTATCATAGAACCCAGCTCTTCCCCTTGGAGGGCACAAGTTGTCGTGGTTAAGGACCCCTTGGAGAGACATAGGAAAAGACTCTGCATTGATTACTCTCAAACTATAAACCAGTTCACGGACCTTGATGCATATCCACTACCTCGAATAGAAGAGATTATCAATACATTAGCTAAGTATAAGATATTCTCTACTTTTCACTTAAAAAATTGCTTACTACCAAATTCCTTTGAAGGAATCAGAGAAGAAATACACTGCTTTTGAAGCAAATGGGAAATTATATCACTACTGCAGAGTTCCTTTTGGTGTCACTAATGGCGTGGCTGTTTTTCAGAGCGAGATGGACAAACTTGTTGAACAGGAAAACCTTAAAGATACTTTCCCTTATCTTGATAATATAACTATTGCAGGAAAAGACCAAGCTGAACATGATGAAAATGTACAACGGTTTTTAGATGTTGTACATTCTAAAAATCTAACATTAAATGAGGCTAAGTCAATAACATCAGTGTCATCAATTAATATTCTTGGTTATTGGGTTGGAAATTATATAATCAAGCCTGATCCAGAAAGGCTCCGCGCACTCCAAGAGATACCTGTTCCAGTCACATTAAACTCTCTACGAAGGTCTCTTGGGATGTTTGCATATTATGCAAAATGGATACCAAATTTTTCTGACAAAATTCGGCCTTTGATTAGAGCAAAATCTTTCCCCCTTGACTCTACAGCAATTGGTGCTTTTACTTCTTTAAAGAAACAATTGGAATCTGCGACATTACACGCCATTGACAAGGATCTCCCCTTTGTTGTTGAATGTGATGCCTCTGATTTAGCAGTATCTGCAACATTAAATCAAGGAGGACGACCAGTGGCTTTCATGTCTCGTACTCTCCAAGGTAGTGAATTGCACTACCCACCCCTCGAAAAGGAAGCTACAGCAATTATTGAAGCAGTGAGAAAATGTCATTTCCTTGTTCGCCAGCACTTCACTTTGATAACAGATCAGCGTTCAGTAGCTTTTATGCTGGATAATCGAAAACGAATGAAGATTAAGAACAGTAAAATTCATGAATGGAGGATTGAATTATCTGCATATAGTTATTCAATTGAGTACCGCCCTGGTAAGGATAATGTTGCTCCGGATACATTAACCCGAGCATTTTGTGCCTCTGTTCATTCTTCTGCACTCACTGATCTTCACAATGGGCTGTGTCATCCTGGAGTCACTCGTTTGTTACACTATGTTCGTTCCAAAAACTTACCTTTCGCTACAGAAATGTGAAGATGACGTGTGCTTCATGTAGAATCTGTGCTTGAATTAAAACCAAGGTTCTTCCGTCCTGAAGAAGGAAGATTGATCAAAGCTACTCAACCTATGGAACGTTTGAGTATTGACTTCAAAGGGCCTTTACCATCCTCCTCTCAAAATGTTTATATACTTACCTTAGTTGGCGAATATTCGAGGTTCCCATTTGCTTTTCCTTGTCCAAATATGTCAGCTGCTATGGTTATCAAATGTTTAGATCAACTGTTTTCTTTCTGTGGATTTCCAAGTTACATACATTCTGATAGGGGCACCTCATTCATGTCGAAAGATTTAAAGGACTACCTTTCTAAGAGAGGAATTGCAACAAGTAAAACAACACCATATCATCCTATTGGAAATGGTCAGGTTGAGAGGTAAAATGGAATCTTTTGGAAAGCAGTGAAACTGGCTTTAAAGTCAAATGACATACCAGATCAGCATTGGGAATGTGTTCTACCAGATGCATTACACTCCGTCAGATCTCTACTGTCAACTGCTACCAATACTACTCCACATGAGCGGTTCTTTAACTTCAAACGCCGTTCTTCTAGTGGTACTTCTCTGCCATCGTGGTTGACTAGCCCTGGGACCGTGTTGCTTCGTCGTTATGGCCGATCAAATAAGAACGAGCCTTTTGTTGATGAAGTTGAACTGTCTGATGTCAACCCTCTTATGCAACTATCAAGTATCAGGATGGACGCCAGTCAAACTGTCTCACTTCGTGACCTTGCACCATGTCCGTCTTCTCCATCAGCTCCGTCACTTCTTGATAACACTAATCGAGAACTTCCTCCAACACTTCCAGCATCCCCTATGGAAACTTCTATAAGAAATTCTAAAATTGTAAATCTAAATAACAATATGAGTGAAGTTGATGACCAAGCAATATATCTACCACCAGCTATTGAAACGCCATTATCTCCTGAAGCTCCAGTTCTGCGACGGTCATCAAGATGTATTAAACCTCCTGACCGTCTCAACTTATAAATAGGAGGGGAGAATGAAGTGGGCGCATGTGCGGGGTTCTTCTAGAGAGTGCGCATGCGCAGGACATTCCCAGAGTGTGCGCATGTGCAAAGTATTCCGGGCGGGAAAGGCCTGCGGAATCAGCCATGTTTGCCAGACGTTTCTGAGTAATGTATTAAAGAAATAAGTTGCTTAAAGCTTAAATAAAGTTAAGTAAATTACAAGTAGTGAAAGTTTCATTTACCTCACAACAGCACACAACGAAGGCTTTTCACTGTACCTCGGTACATGCGACAATAAACTAGACCAGATCCTCAACTTTTCTAGAAGTCTGAAGAGATTCAACTTGTCACCGAATACTCTCACCGGCTTCCACTGTAGAAAATATCAATGGACAATGGACAATAGACAATAGGTGCAGGAGTAGGCCATTCGGCCCTTTCAGCCAGCACCACCATTCAATGTGATCATGGCTGATCATCCCCAATCAGTACCCCGTTCCTGCCTTCTCCCCATATCCCCTGGCTCCGCTATCTTTAAGAGCCCTATCTAGCTCTCTCTTGAAAGCATCCAGAGAATCGGCCTCCACTGCCTGCTGAGGCAGAGAATTCCACAAATTTCGCAACTCTCTGGGTGAAAAAGTGTTTCCTCATCTAAATGGCCTACCCCTTATTCCTAAACTGTGGCCGAGACTCTCCAAACAGTTTGGAGATAGTGAGGAGATAACAAGGCCCTTCGACCCACCAATCACAAGGAGGATGTGCTAACTCTACACGGGCAGGATCCCAAATTCATACGTGATAGGAGCAGAATTAGGCCATATCGGCCCATCAAGTCTAATATACCATTCAATCGTAGCTGATCTATCTCACCCTCTCAACCCAATTTTTCTGCCTTCTCCCCAAGACCCCTGATATTCGTACTAATCAGGAATCTATCAATCTTCACCTTAAAAATATTAATTGACTTGGCCTCCACAGCCTTCTGTGGCAATGAATCCCAGATTCACCACCCGCTGACTAAAGAAATTGCTCCTCATCTCCTTTCTACAGGTACGTCCTTTTATTCTGAGGCTTGGCCTCTGGTCTTAGACTCTCGCACTGGTGGAAACATCCTCTGCAAATCTACTCTATCCAGGCCTTTTACTATTCGTTAAGTTTCTATGAGATCTCCTCCTCATCCTTCTAAACTCCAGCGAGTACAGGCCCAGTGTTGGGGCTCATCATGTTAACCCAGTCATCCCTGGGATATGATGAGCGTTTGACAGCACTGGGCGTCTACTCGCTGGAGTTTAGAAGGTTGAGGTGGGACCCAATTGAAACTTACAGAATAATGAAAGGCATAGATAGAGTGGACGTGGAGAGGATGTTTCCACTGGTAGGAGAGTCCAGGACCAGAGGTCACAGCCTCAGAATTAAAGGGCACTCTTTTAGAACGGACATGAGGAGGAACCTCTTTAGTCAGAGGATAGTTAATCTGTGGAACTCATCGCCACAGAGGGCTGTGGAGGCCAAGTCAGTGGATATTTTTAAGGCAGAGATAGACAAATTCTTGATTAGAATGAGTGTCGAGGGTTATGGGAAGAAGGCAGGAAAATGGGATTAGGAGGCAGAGATCAGCCATGATTGCGGTTTGTGGCTAAAGGGATCAGAGGGTATGGAGAGAAGGCAGGTACAGGATACTGAGTTGGATGATCAGCCATGATCATATTGAATGGCGGTGCAGGCTCGAAGGGCCAAATGGCCTCCTCCTGCACCTATTTTCTATGATTCTATGATTGAATGGCGGAGTGGACTCGATGGGCCGAATGGCCTAATTCTACTCTTGTGGACTTGTGGGCTTGTGAACTTGGGATCATTCTCGTAAACCTCCTCAGGAACCTCTCGATCGCCAACAAGTTCTACCTGCTGAGTCATTGCGTCATCCGGACCGTTCCTGGCATTTGCTGATTTTGTTCTGTTCACGATCCATTTGGGTTTTTTACAAGAACTCAGTAGCTTTAGGATCAGCAATAGCAAGATTAGCTCCTTAATCCAGGATTTATTTAATTACCTGAATTTAAATTCCTCAACTGAGAACCGAACTCTGGATCGATAGCATACGTCGCTAAACACTGAACCAATTATTTAGTTTAGTTCAGAGATGCAGCGCGGAAACAGGCCCTTCGGCCCACCGAGCCCGCACCGACCAGCGATCCCTGCACACTAAAGGGCCTGTCCCACTTAGGCTATTTTTAGGCGACTGTCGGCAACTGCCGGCGACTGTCACAGTCGTAGCAGGTCGCCGAAAAACTGGCGACTGGACCCCTACGACATAAAATTTGAAATAGAATCATTACTTTAACAGCAAAAAAAACGAAGTCAGCACCGACGACAACCTAGGTCGCCTGGCAACAGCAGCTACGTCAGGAGAAGGCAAGATACGCTCGTTGGCGTCAAACCCAATGTCGCCGACTGTCTCCGATAATTTTTAAACATGTTGAAAATCCAGCGGCGACCGGAAAGATGCTACGACCTCTTTGGACGACTGAGGAGAGAGACAACTCACGACTATAAGGGTGACCATGTGTCGACAGCCTAGTCGCCTGTAGTCACCTAAAAAATCGCCTAAGGGGCAGGCCCTTAACACTATCCTACACAACAGGCACGTGCCGTGTGTAATTACTTAGGAGAGGCAGTCAGTCGGCTTAAAAAACCTTTAAAAAAACGCGCATGCGCAGATTGTTCTCCTCTCCGTAAGCTGTCAGTCGACTTTTATAAAGTCTTCAAAAGCCATATCTCTTAATAACGTACCGTATTTCCCGGCAATGAAGACGCACCTGCGTCGAAGACACACCCCCATTTTGAGTTGCTGAATTTTGAAAGAAGGCTGGCGCGACATAGAATTTCTCACGCTCAAAAAAATAAAAACATTAAAATAAAGAAAGCAACGATTCAATTTGCCCAAGGCTTGCAAATCTCCTTCATTCTGAATTACTGAATGGGTGGGGGGTGGAGGGTGACGGCAGGTGGAGAGATGGTGGGAAAAACGGGAGCACACCGGGACAAGTTGAATCAGTTGTGATCTTATTGAATGACGATACTAGTTCAAGGGACCAATTGGGGGGAGAGTTCCTTTCACAGTGTGTGGGGAGTCTGGCCAGGGGTAAAGTTGCGGGGAGGGCAGGATAATTGAGAAGGAGGGGGTCGGGGATCATGCCAGTAACCCATTCACTCACTCACTGCTGATGCGGGCGCGGAGCCACCGCATTGTGGCCGGGGAGGGAAGTAGCTTGGGTAGCTGCAAGCGGCTGCCGGGACCTCAGCACCTTCTCCTCACCTCTGGCAGTGCTCTCCAGCTCAACAGCAAAGAGCGGAGCGGGTCAGCGGGCGATGGATAGCAGGACAGCGGGCGGTGGAGCTTACTCCTGTGTCAGCACGAACAGAAGACCACTTGAGGTTACTCGCACTGACACATGGAGTAAGGTCCACCGCCCGCTGTCCTGTCATCCATCGCCCGCTGACCCGCTCTTGAGCAGGTTTCTGGCATGATCCCCGACCCCCTCCTTCTCAATGCTCCTGCCCTCCCCGTAACTTTACCCCTGGCCCGAATCCCCACACGCTGTGAAAGGGACTCTTCCCCCCCCCCCCCCCCTAGCGGCGCTGTCCTTTTACAGCCGCTTCCCACTTTACAGCCACTTCCCATCAGCTGACAGCAATGAGGGGTAGACATCGTTCTTGATGTTGCTGTACTGAGGGATAGCCAAGTCCATCTTTCTTGGCTAACAATCTAACCTTCGGCCTCCAAGACGCATGTAAATTTTCGTGCCTTATTTTTGGGTAAAGAATAGCGTCTTCATTGCCGGGGAATATGGTAATTAAAAACATATAGCTCAAAGAAATCTACTTACCACATTATTTGTACACAAACTCCATCCTTCTCTCTTTGTTTCTCAAGATATTCTTCAGATAATGACAACCCATGTTTGAAAACCCCGCCAAGGAACTATCAAAACTATCAATCATATCGTTGGATGCAGAGAAAGCATTCCATCAGGTCGAATGGGATTATATGCTCAGGGTATTGTAAGAATTTCAACTGGGAGAGAATTTTATCTATGGATTAAATTACTATATAATAAGCCAACGGGCAGAATATTAACGAACAATAATTTATCTACAAAATTTCATTTGTCAAGGGGAAACAGACAAGGATTTTCAAGATCACCGTTGTTATTTGCTCTCATAATTGAACCCCTAGCGGAAAGATTCAGAACTCATTCGAATATCCATGGATATAAAACAAAATATTCCAATAATAAAATATCACTATACGCTGATGACATACTATTGTACATCACAAAACCTCATATTACTATACCAAATATTTTAAAATTAATAGAGGACTTCGGATCATTTTCAGGATATAAAATAAATTGGAATAAAAGTGAAATCATGTCAATAAAACCGAAAGACTCTACGCATCTTTTACAGTTTCCTTTCAAAATAGCTACGGAAAAATTTAAATACTTGGGCATCGAAATTACTAGAAGATATCAAGATATGTTTGACAAAAATTATAACCCTCTACTTAAGAAACGATGTAACTTGATTAAATTTTGGAAAACGCTTCCGATGTCCTTAATAGGCCGAATAAATGCTATAAAAATGATTTTTTTTACCACAAATTTTATACCTGTTCCAATCTATCCCAATATATTTACCCAAAAGGTTTTTTAAAAAACTGGACTCAGATATCACAAATTTTATTTGGGATTATAAATCCCACAGAATACAAAGAGCTCATCTGATTAAACCCAAAGTAGTAGGGGGGTTAGCACTCCCCAACTTTATGTATTACTACTGGTCTGTAAATATCAGAAACATGATCCAATTGCTGGATAACTCTCCCCAACAATCGGATTGGACGATTATGGAGAGAGAGGATTGCTCTCCTTATAATATTGGAGCAATCCTTCTCTCTCCAATATCGATGAATAATATAAATTACAACAATAATCCAATTATATACAGTACAATCAGAATTTGGAAACAAATAAAACACAATCTAAAATTAAGAAATTTATCTCTCTTATCTCCTATCGATAAAACCCTTCATTTAAAACTTCAACTATAGATAAAGCATTTATACAATGGGAAAGAGCTGGAATTAAAATCTTCGGAGATATGTATGAATCGGGAAAACTATTATCATTTAAACTAATACAACTAAAATACAATTTGGGAAACAATCAGCATTTTAAATATTTCCAAATCTGTGACTATCTGAAAAAATAGGCACAAGATTATCACAACATGTCTCCAGACTTACTGGAAGAGGTAATGAATACAAAGGCAGAATCAGCAAACCTAATATCATATATATATAATATTATTCTAAATGCAGAAATACCAACAACAGATGGTATCAGGAGAGACTGGGAAAAAGAATTAAGTATAAAAATTCCCAAAGAAAGGTGGGAAGATTATTTATTAAACGTGCATAAATGTTCAATTAATGTAAGACACACCTTAATACAATTTAAAATTCTACACAGATTAAACTATTCAAAAACTAAAATAAGTAAACTTTTTCCCAACGTCTCACCTATATGTGATAAATGTCAATGTCAAGAAGCTAATATAGCACACTCATTTGTCTTTTGTACAAAAATTCAAACATTTTGGACTGAAATTTTTGAAATTTTCACAAAAATATTTAAAATAAAACTGACCCCGGAAGCAGACTGGATAATCTTCGGGATATCGGAAGATTTCCCCGAATTAAATGTGTTTCAAAAGACTCTACTTGAGTATGGCTTAATAACTGGAAAAAAGCTAATCTTAAAATTCTGGAAATATTCTCCGGTACCAACAGTCAATATGTGGATCTCAACTATGTTCGAAACACTACACTTGGAAGATATGAGACTCTGACTAGCAGGAAAATCAGACTGTTTCTATAAGACGTGGTCTGCATTTATAAATCTATTACAAGGATAAGGTGCAAGAATACCACAGAAAAGTACCGGCGTCGGGTCTTGGTAAAGGGGGAAGAAAAACTGTCGAGGTGGTAGATTCCTTTTGCGAGATGTTTATAATAAAGTAACTGGCTTTTCTTTTTTCTTTCTCTATTCTTCCCTTTTTCTTTTTTCTTTTTTTCCTCTCCAGGGTCTATCTCTTAATTCCCGTCTCTAACTCTTCAAGGGTTTCCTTTCCCTCTGTCACGCTTTTGCACTTCCACATCTCTTTTTCACTTTTCTACTTTCTATGCTGCTATTTTTCTCTCTATTCTCTCTTTTCTAAAGTCTTAAAATAAAAAATAAAAGTTAAGGGGTACAATGACTGTAATACAATACAAAGGATGTACACGGATGTAACTGACAGTACCGCTAATAAATAAAGATATAAAAAAAAGGAAAAAAAAGGAACTTGCGCTGCGCATGCACAGTCCACAGTGCAAAGGCAGAATTTCAGCTCCCCTTGTCATTGAAGGCTTGAAGCAGCGTCAACGGACTTTTGCGTATTACATGTACTGCGCATGAAAGGCACAGAGAATTGTCTACCAAAGAGATCAATCGCTTATGTAGGCATAATCCTCCCGTGTCTTTACTATTTATATTTAATAATTATCAATTGATAATTTTAGTCAGGGGAAGCAGTGCCTACCTTGCCTACCCTGACGGCACGTGCCTGCAACACAAACTAGGGACAATTTACAATTCCACCCGGCCAATTAATCTACAAACCTGTACGCCTTTGGAGTGTGGGAGGAAACCGAAGATCTCGGAGAAAAACCCACGCAGTCAATGTACAGACTGCGTACAGACAGCACCCGTAGTCGGGATCGAACCTGGGCTCTCTGGCGCAGTAAACTCAGTAAGGCGGCAACTCTACCGCTGTGCCACCGTTCTACCAGCGGAGCCATTGCCACATCCCGAATGTTCCTGGCATTTTCTGATTTTGTTGCATTGATGATGCAGTTGGGTTTTTACAGCAACTCGGTAGCTTTAGGATAAGAAGAAGGAAGATTAGTCCCGTTAATCCCAGATTTATTTAACGACTCGCGTTTAAACTCCTCAACTGGGAATCAGACTCATATCTCTGGATCGATAGTGCAGGTCGCTAACTACTTACCCAACGACTTAAACACTGGGCGACCACCTCACCAATCCCACTAGTCCCGTACTTCACAGGAGGCGTTAGAGTTCTGTCACGGCCAAGAATTCTCCAGGCAAGGGAAGGTTTACGTTTATTATTGTCATGTGAACCATGGAACACAGAGAAGCTTCGCTTTGGATGCTCTCCATTCAAATCAGATAACACTGTACATAAATACAATCATCCAAATCATCAAGTACAGCAGCTGGAGCAAAGGGGAAGGTACAGAGTGCAGAATATAGTTCTCAGCATTGTACAATTTGATACCATACTATAGAACTTTATTTATCCCAGGACGGAAATTGCTCTGCCAACAGTCATGAAAATGCATGATACATGAAACATGGAATTAAAGTGATGAGTGGAATGGATTGGGGACGTGCAAAGATTGGGGAGAGGGGTGAGAGGGGGAGTGAGTCCACCCCGCGACGGAACAAGGAGGAGACGTTTGATACCCACAGGGAAGAAGGATCTCGGTGGCGCAGCGGTAGAGTCGCCGCCTAACAGCAAAACGCAGCGCCAGAGACCCGGGTTCGATCCCGACGACGGGTGCTGTCTGTATGGAGTTTGTACCTTCTCCCCGTGATCTGCATGCCCAGCCGACTACAAAATTCAGAAGGTTCAGAAGGTTGTGGCGTTCTGTGCTGCATCTTGGTGGAACCAGTCTGCTGCTGAAGTTGCCCCACAGGTTGACCAGTGCGTCACGGAGTGGAGGCGGAGCCGTATTGTCCAGGATGCTCCGCAGTTTGAGGAGCATCCTCCCCTCCGAGACCACCTCCCGTGAATCCAACTCCAACTCGGCCCCCAGGACGGAGCCGGCCTTCCTGATGAGCGCATCAGTGTAGCGATTGTGGCGCATCACTTGCAGAGACAGCGTCCAATGTCCGCAATGGGGCAGAGGTGAATCGGATAAGAGTTCTTGAACCTCCCTTCATTCGTTCGGGATCGAACTCGGGTCTCCGGCGCTGCAAGTGCTGTAAGGCAGCAACTCTACCACTGCGCCACCGTGTCGCCCCTTCACCGGATGTTGAAAAAGATTTGGGCTGTCACCAAATATCTAGATAGCTAGATAAGTCGCTAGATGGCAACATACTGGATGGCAAGGTAGCTAACTTGACTGACTTACATACTGGGTAGCTAGATAGCTAGCTAGACTGATCTACATACTGGATAGCAATGTAACTAGCTCAACTGAGCTACTTGCTGCATAGCTAGGTAGGTAGCTAGATTGCTACATACAGGATAGCTAGATCGCTATCAAGTCTGAGCTACATACTGGATAGCTAGGTAGCTAGCTAGATTGAGACAGACAGACAGACAGACAGACAGACAGACAGATAGATAGATAGATAGATAGATAGATAGATAGATAGATAGATAGATAGATAGATAGATAGATAGATAGATAGATAGATAGATAGATAGATAGACTGGGCAACATACTGGATAGCTAGGTAGCTAGCTAGAAAGAGCTACAGACTGGATAGCTGGCTCGATGGCTACATATAGGGGACTTTGCCTAGAAACAGGGCGGATTTAGGGGAGGGCACCTGTAAATATGTGATTTAGGGGAGGGCGTAAATGGGAGGGGGATTTAGGGGAGAGCACCTTTAAATGGTGAATTAGGAGGGTATCTGTAAATGGTGAATTAGGGGAGGGCACCTTTAAATGGTGCAGTAAGGAAGGCACCCGTAAATGCAGATTTAGGGGAGAGCACCTGTTAAGGAGCAATACAATATGAGCAACAACAACAACAACAACTGGCGTGTTGTTACACCAATCCACATTGCAATCTCATATAATTCTTTCCCCCTCATTTATGTATTCTCACGTGTAGCGAAGTACAGTGAAAAGCTTTAGTGGCGTGCTAACCAGTTAGCAAAAAGACAAAACATGATCACAATTGAGCCAGCTGCCTAGATGGCCACATCCTGTATAACTAGGTTGCTAGCTAGATGGCCACATACTGGATAGCTAGGTAGCTAGCTAGTCATCTACATACTGGACAGCTAGGTAGCTACCTAGACTGAGCTACCAACTGGTTAACTAGGTAGCTAGCTGCATACGAGGAAGGGCATCCTTGTGATTGAGGCAGTGCAGCGTAGGTTCACCAGATTGATCCATTCTTCTTCTTTCGTGTGGCGTGCACAGCCTAAAGTTGTTGGACAACTTGTTCTATTTGATCTTCCGTTTTGTGCACGTGGAGTTGATTGCATTAGTCGAAACAGGGCGGACCACGTGAAGGTTGCAATCTTCCACCCCTGATTGATCCCTGGGATGGCGGGACTGTCATACGAGGAATTGAATGGCTAGATAGCTAGCTAGTCTGAGCTACATACTGGATAGCTAGACACATAGCTACTGGATAGCTGGGTCGCTAGCTATGAACTACTTGCTAGCTTGTATTCACTGGAGTTTAAGAAGGATGAGGGGGATACTTATAGAAACATATACAATTATAAAAGCCCCAAGATGATCTATATCGGTGAGACCAAGCGGAGGCTTGGCGATCGCTTCGTCGAACACCTCCGCTCGGTCCGCAATAACCAACCCGACCTCCCGGTGGCTCAGCACTTCAACTCCCCCCCCCATTCCATATCCGACCTCTCGGTCCTGCGCCTCCTCCACGGCCAGAGTGAGCAACACCGCAAGTTGGAGGAACAGCACCTCATATTCCGCTTGGGGAGTCTGCATCCTCTGGGCTTGAACATTGAATTTTCTCAATTCTGTTAACCCTTGCTGTCTCCTCCCCTTCCCACCTCTCCCTCAGACCTCGGGCCCTGGCATTCCCTCTCTCTCCTATCTCCCTCCCCCACCCTAGTCGCACCAGCTTCTCATTTTCACACCACAAACAGCTTACGATGGCTTATTCCCTTTATCATCGATACTTTTTTGCATATCTTTCATTCATTGTTCTTTATCTCTCCACATCACCGTCTATATCTCTCGTTTCCCTGATCCCTGACCAGCCTGAAGAAGAGTCTTGACCCGAAACGTCGCCTATCTCCTTCGCTCCTTAGATGCTGCTGCACCCGCTGAGTTTCTTCAGCCTTTTGTGTACCTACAATTATAAAAGGACTGGGCAAGCTAAATGCAGGAAAAATGTTCCCAATGTTGGCCGAGTACAGAACCAGGGGCCACAGTCTTAGAATAAAGGGGAGTCCATTTAAGACTGAGGTGAGAATAAACTTTTTCACCCAGAGAGTTGTGAATTTCTGGAATTCCCTGCCACAGAGGGCAGTGGAGGCCAAATCACTGGATGGATTTAAGAGAGAGTTAGATAGATCTCTAGGGGCTAGTGGAATCAAGGGATATGGGGAGATGGCAGGCACGAGTCCGCGCCGACCAGCGATCCCCGCACATTAACACTATCCTACACCCACTAGGGACAATGTTTACATTTACCTAGCCAATTTATCTACAAACCTGCTGAGAGAATGGAGCAGCTGGGCTTGTACACTCTGGAGTTTAGAAGAATGAGAAGAGACCTCATTGAAACATATAAGATTGTTAAGGGCTTGGACACACTAGAGGCAGTGTTCCCGATGTTGGGGGAGTCCAGAACCAGGGGCCACAATTTAAGAATAAGGAGTAAGCCATTTAGAACGGAGACGAGGAAACGCTTTTTCTCACAGAGAGTTGTGAGTCTGTGGAATTCTCTGCCTCAGAGGGCAGTGGAGGCCGGTTCTCTGGATACTTTCAAGAGAGAGCTAGATAGGGCTCTTAAAGATAGCGGAGTCAGGGGATATGGGGAGAAGGCAGGAACGGGGTACTGATTGGGGATGATCAGCCATGATCACATTGAATGGTGGTGCTGGCTCGAAGGGCCGAATGGCCTACTCCTGCACCTATTGTCTATTGTCTTTGGAGTGTGGGAGGAGACCGCAGGGTCCCAACCCAGAAACGTCACCTATCCATTTTCTGCAGAGGTGCTGCCTGGCCCACAGAGTTACTCCGGCTCTTTGTGTCTACCTTTGTGACTTTTTCCTCCACTGCTAAAAGTATCAGGTGGGTGAGTGAAATGTTAATTTGAATGAAAGTAAAAAAGTCCCACTGAGTAAGTGACATTGAAGGTGTTTCAGGAACAGTTTGAGTGCGAGTTCCTGGAGTTAGTAAGTGGTTGGCAAGAACGGAGTCAGCGGCTCTACCGGGTAGCAAGACAGTCTGTGCTCGTGAGTGTTCAGGCCAACTCAAAGGTTAAGCATCTCCTGAATATGTATGTGTGACACACATAACCGGTGTCATCACAGTCGACGTCGAAGCAAAACCCATAGAAAGGAACGCTGACGTCAATGCTTTTAGACGCACAGAGTCTTTTTACACAGAGTTAGGGGAATCGAAGGCCAGAGGACACAGGTTCAAGGTGAAGGGGGAAAAGATTTAAAAGGGGTAACTTTTTCACACAGAGGGTGGTGGGTGTTTGGATAGGACGGGTTTGGAGGGATATGGACCAAGCGCGGGCAAGTGGGACTAGGGTAGCTGGGACATGGCTGGCCTGTGTGGGCGAGTTGGGGGCGATGGGCCTGTTTCCACACTGTATCACTGTGTGACTCTATGACTCCATGCCAACATCAAGGTCAATACAGCCACATAAAACGACGCAACATACTGGATTAACGGAGTCTTTTACCATTCACATCTCCCCCATTCTTATCTCACGCCTTTTGTCTTTTCATCTCTGGCCTTTGTCCAACCATCTGCCAAGCACCCCCCCCCCCTTTTCCCCCTCCCCCCATTTGCCCTTGTGTTCCGAGACCACAGTTAATCGGTGAATCCGAATTCAGAATAAATTCGATTCTAACCTAACGGGGGAGTGCAGCGTAGATTTACAAGGTTAATTCCCGGGATGGCGGGACTGTCATATGCTGAGAAAATGAAGGAGCTGGGCTTGTAAACTTTGGAGTTTAGAAGGATGAGAGGTTATCTTATTGAAACATATAAGATTGTTAAGGGTTTGGACACACCAGAGGCAGGAAACATGTTCCCGATGTTGGGGGAGTCCAGAACCAGGGGCCACAGTTTAAGAATAAGGGGTAAGCCATTTAGAACGGAGACGAGGAAACACTTTTTCTCATAGCGAGTTGTGAGTCTGTGGAATTCTCTGCCTCAGAGGGCGGTGGAGGCCGGTTCTCTGGATGCTTTCAAGAGAGAGCTGGATAGGGCTCTTAAAGATAGTGGAGTCGGGGGATATGGGGAGAAGGCAGGAACGGGGCACTGATTGGGGATGATCAGCCATGATCACATTGAATGGCGGTGCTGGCTCGAAGGGCCGAATGGCCTACTCCTGCACCCATTGTCTATTGTCTATTGTCAATTGGTGCCGTTCATCCGCTAAACTATCTTCGTTGCAAACACAGCCAGGCGTTGGCAAACTCGCTCAAACATGCTCCAAAGAGTGATTTTCATTCCTAATGTTGCTTCTCACGTCACCTCTCAAGATATCACGGAATAATTTAGCGGCCAATTAAAGTGAGCTCAGATTGCAGTCGTTCCTCTCACATCGCAGGGAGTGAAACCAGTTCGAAAACAGCAAGTTCCCACACACATAAAGTCACCAGGACTAAAGATAGATAAAATGCTGGCTGGAGTTAAGGGCCTGTCCCACTTTCACAACCTAATTCACAACGTTTTATACTCGTGGACATTGTTCACCATGCTAGAAAAACGCTCCGACCTACTTGATGCCACGAGTACCTACGACTAGCATCACGGCCTACCTACGACTTACCTACGACCTCGCGACGACCATGCTGCGAGTATGAGTCAAGGGCAAACTCGGCAGAGGTCGTGAATTAGGTCGTGAAAGTGGGACAGGCCCTTAACCCGGCGAGACAAGCAGCATCTCCGGAGAGAATGAATGGGTGACGTTCAGGGTCGAGACCCTTGTTCAGACTGAAAGGGAAACGAGAGGCATAGAAGGTGATGAAGAGAGATGTAGAACAAATGAATGAAAGATATGGGAAAAAGTAACGATGATGAAGGAAACGGGTCATTGTTAGCTGTGCTCCAGGAGAGAACAAGAAGCTGGTGCAACTTGGGTGAGGACAGGATGGAGAGAGAGGGAATGCAGGGGGAATTCACGTAGCCTCAAGTCTTTTGCCCAGAGGTAGGGAACCAGAGGACATGGGTTTAAGGTGAAGGGGGAAAGATGTAATAGGAATCTGAGGGGTAACATTTTTTACACAAAGCGTGGTGGGTGTATGGAACGAGCTGCCAAAGGAGGTAGTTGAGGCTGGGACTATCCCAACGTTTAAGAAACATTTACAGTAGACAGTAACATGGAGGTTTAGTTTAGAGAAACAGGCCCTTCGACCCACCGAGTCCGCGCTGACCAGCGATTGCCCCATATACGTTAACACTATCTTACACACATTAGGGACAATTGTGTAAATGTTTTCGTTTTACACATTTGTACCACGGCAATTAATTTACAAACCTGCACGTCCACGTGTGGGGGTGTGGAGTGTGGGGGGAAACCGAAGGTCGCGGGGAGAACGTACAAACTCCATACAGGCAGCACCCGTAGTCAGGATCGAACCCGGGTCTCCGGCGCTGCATTCGCTGTAAGGCAGCGACTCTACCCGCTGCGCCACCATGGAATCGTGTATGGAACACACTGTCAAAGGAGGTCTTTGAGGCAGGTACTAATGTAACGTTTAAGAAATATTTAGACAGGTACATGGATAGGACAGGTTTAGAGGGATTATGGGCCAAACGCAGGCAGGTGGGACTAGTGTAGATGGGACATGTTAGGCGGTGTTGGACTGATGGGCCTGTTTCCACACTGTAAGACTCTATGACTCTCCATTTTTAAATCTCTTCTAAGAGGTGCTGTGGAAATGTTTTGCCTCATCTAACGCCTCACCTGGAAGCCACCCGAGCAGCTGAAGCATTAGCCTTGAGCAATGCCTCAAATCCTACGGGAAGCATTGAGCTCAGAGCCTTCTGCCAATTGTAATTTGTTTGTTATCAATCATTCGTGTTTCATCCTCGGAGTCCCAATCATTTTTCTTCCACTTTCTCCATGAGCCCGGAATTAAATATGAATCTGACATTCTGATGGAAATTTTCACTCATCTTACACAAGGAGGGTTTTATAGATTCAGAAGAACTTAATAAGGTATCACATATCATAAGTTACACATCAAATATTTATAGAAAGCATTGCCAAGAGTGTTTGAATAATGAAACTGGATGCAATACCCTCTTTCTATATTCATATTCCTGGACTATTTTTATAATCCCTTTAGAAAATAAAATCTACATTATACTTCTTTGAACGCTCAGCCAGCAAGGCTTGGGATTTTAACACTGATGAATGGGGTATTCTAATTCTCTATTTTCCTGCATACTGGGTCAGACACAGTGCTGTCTGCTAGTCCAAAAGGCCGGCACAGAGGCGCAGCGGTAGAGTTGCTGCTTCACCACGCCGGAGACCCGGGTTCGATCCTGACTGCGGGTGCTGTCGGTGCGGAGTTTCTACGTTCTCCCCGTGGGTTTTCTCCGGGTGCTCCGGTTTCCTCCCACACTCCAAAGTCGTCCAGGTTTGTAAGTTAATTGGCTTCAGCAAAAATGAGAAATTATCCCTCCTGGGTCGGATAGTGTTGGTGTGCGGGGGTAATCGCTGGTCGGCGCAGACTCGGTGGGCCCAAGGCCCTGTTTCCGTGCTGTATCTCGAAAGTCTAAAGTAAATCTCCATCTAGTAAAGCCATTTGGAACGGAGACGAGGAAACACTTTTTCTCACAGAGAGTTGTGAGTCTGTGGAATTCTCTGCCTCAGGTGGAGGCAGGTTCTCTGGATGCTTTCAAGAGAGAGCTAGATAGGGCTCTTAAAGATAGCGGAGTCATGGGATATGGGGAGAAGGCAGGAACGGGGTACTGATTGGGGATGATCACATTGAATGGTGGTGTAGGCTCGAAGGGCCGAATGGCCTACTCCTGCATCTATTGTCTATTGTCTATCATATCGACACAAAGAAATATTGCATCTATGTCGAGGTAAGTGATTGGAAAAAGTCTCTCCTGATCCCAAACCCCCACATAAAACAGACCAAGAAACATTAAAACGTACATTTAAGACATAAAATAATAAAAACAGAAAAGGGACGAGACAGACTGTTGGCGAGGCGGCCATTATGGGCGCCACCCGGTGGTCATGTATAGTCTTTCTGCTCACTGGATAACACAACAGTAAAAGGTTTTCCATTGTACCTCGATCCACATGATAATAAACCAATCTAAAGATAAGAGTCAAGAGTGTTTGTCATATGTACTGAAGGGAACAATGGAATTCTTACTTGCGGCAGCTTATCAGTCCTGTAAACACAATACATAGATTTAATTAACAAAAAAAAATGTCAATAAATAATAATCCCAATATCGTGCAGAAAGGCCTGGGTGCTCCGGTTTCCTCCCACACTCCACAGACGTGCAGGTTTGCAGGTTAATTGGCTCCAGTAAAATTGTGATTAATGTGCGGGATGATCGCCGGTCGCACGGACTCAGAGGGCCGAAGGGCCTGTTTTCGTGCTGTATCTCTAAAGTCTACAGTCACTGATAGCAAACCCACGCGGTCACGGGGAGAACCTACAAACTCCACACAGACAGCACCCGTGGCCAGGATCGAACGCGGGTCTCTGGCGCTGTGAGACAGCAACTCTACCGTTGCGCCATCGTGCGGCCACACTTGCAAAGTTGTTTGGCACATGACGAGATCGTAAAAAAGGTGCCACATCAACATAGGTGAGCAGGGGTAGAGTTGCTGCCACACAGCGCCAGAGCCCCGGTTCGATCCTGACCACGGGTGCAGTCTCTGCGGAGTTTGCACGTTCTCCCCGTGACCCGCGTGGGTTTTCTCCGGGTGCTCCGGTTTCCACCCACACTCCAAAGACGTACAGGTTTGTAGGTCAATTGGCTTTGGTATAAATGTAAAATGTAAAATGGTCCCAAGTGTATGTAGGGCAGTGTTAGTGTGCGGGGATCGCTGGTCGAGGTGGGCTCACGTCCAAAGTCTGAAGTCACCCGGAGAAAACCCACGCAGGTCACAGGAAGAACATACAAACTCCACACAGACAGTACCCGTGGTCAGGATCGAGCACGGGTCTCTGGCGCTGTACAGCAGCATCTCTACCATTGCGCCACTGCCCTATTTAAATGAATGCATGAATTGGCCAAGTATGTTCACATACAAGGAATTTGCCTTGGTGCTCCGCTCGCAAGTAACAACACGACATACAGTAAACAATTAACAATGACACAGAAAACATTAAACATTAATAATAAAACATTATTGATTAAACATATGAATTAAATAAAATACCAGAGCAAAAGGAGGCTACAGATTTTTGGTTATTGAGTAGAGCTACTACTCGTGGAAAAAAGCTGTTTTTATGTCTGGCTGTGGCAGCTTTGACAGTCCGGAGTCGCCTTCCAGAGGGAAGTGATTCAAAGAGTTTGTGGCCAGGGTGAGAGGGGTCAGAGATGATCTTGACCGCTCGCTTCCTGGCCCTTGCAGTGTACAGTTCGTCAATGGAGGGAAGGTTGCAGCCAATAACCTTCTCTGCTGATCGGACAATTCGCTGCCGCCTCCGGGTGTCGTGCTTGGTGGCTGAGCCAAACCAGACCATGATGGAGAAGGTGAGGACAGACTCTACGATTGCCATATAGAATATAGACAATAGACAATAGACAATAGGTGCAAGAGTAGGCCATTTGGCCCTTCGAGCCAGCACCGCCATTCAATGTGATCATGGCTGATCATCCCCAATCAGTACCTCGTTCCTGCCTTCTCCCCATATCCCCTGACTCCACTATTTTTAAGAGCCTTATCCAGCTGAAAGCATCCAGAGAACCTGCCTCCACCGCCCTCTGAAGTAGAGAATTCCACAGACTCACAACTCTCTGTGAGAAAAAGTGTTTCCTCGTCTCCGTTCCAAATGGCTTACTTCTTAAACTGTGATCCCTGGTTCTGGACTCCCCCAACATCGGGAACATGTTTCCTGCAACGAGTGTGTCCAAGCCCTTAACAATCTTATATGTTTCAATGAGATATCCTCTCATCCTTCTAAACTCCAGAGTGTACAAGCCCAGCTGCTCCATTCTCTCAGCATATGACAGTCCCGCCATCCCGGGAATTAACCTTGTAAACCTACGCTGCACTCCCTCAATAGCAAGAATGTCCTTCCTCAAATTAGGGGACCAAAACTGCACACAATACTCCAGGTGTGGTCTCACTGGGGCTCTGACTAGGAATAGGACCATCATTGCTTGTGGCTGATGGGTCCACTTCTATAGGACCATCATTTGGCACATAGTTGTTAATGTGCCAAATACTCTGCCAAGTTGTCTGGCACGTAACAAGATCGTAAAAAAAATGTCACATTAACACAAGCCTTTGAAGTTAATAGTTCAAGAAACTAGGCAGCGGCTTCAAATACCAGGACTGCAATTCAGAGTGAGAGGTCATCCCTTTGTTTATCCTATCATGAAGGAACTGCAAACTCAATCAGATCCCATTTTGCCGGCTTGATTGATCATCAAAGTCCACGGGACTCATCGGTAATTCCGTTAACCTCTGTTGTTCACCCCTGTGGCGTGCCTCCGATCATCCATCACTCCTCCTAGCGGGTGTCGCACGCTCGTTGCTCATCAAGTCACTCTGTGTGATCGTCAGCGTTGCCCCCCATCCATCACTGTCGCCCGTGACGTTCTTGCTGACACGGAGAGCCGAGACAAAAAAAGCTTATTAGCTGCATTCAAGTCGGGGCGCGTGAAAGCTCTCCCCCAGCGCGGCTTGGCGCCTCGCCCGCGATGGGGCTTGGCTCGGTTTTAACATCCCGACCGGTGTAACGCGCTGTAGAAACGGGCAACGCAAAGGGTGGTGGGTGTACGGAGCGAGCTGCCAGAGGAGGTAGTTGAGGCTGGGACTATCCCAATGTTACAAGGTTATTTCCTGGGATGGCGGGACTGTCATATGCTGAGAGAATGGAGCAGCTGGGCTTGTACATTCTGGAGTTTACAAGGATGAGAGGTGATCTCATTGAAACATATAAGATTGTTAAGGGTTTGAACACGCTAGAGGCAGGAAACATGTTCCTGATGTTAGGGGAGTCCAGAACCAGGGGCCACAGTTTTAGAATAAGGAGTAAGCCATTTAGAACGGAGACAAGGAAACACTTTATCTCACAGAGAGTGGTGAGTCAGTGGAATTCTCTGCCTCAGAGGGCGGTGGAGGCAAGTTCTCTGGATGCTTTCAAGAGAGAGCTAGATAGGGCTCTTAAAAATAGCGGAGTCAGGGGATATGGGGAGAAGGCAGGAACGGGGTACTGATTGGGGATGATCAGCCGTGATCACATTGAATGGCGGTGCTGGCTCGAAGGGCCGAATGGCCTACTCATGCACCTATTGTCTATTGTCTATATTCTATACGACAATCGTAGAGTCTGTCCTCACCTTCTCCATCTTGGTCTGGTTTGGCTCAGCCACCAAGCACGACACCCAGAGGCAGCCGAAGATGATAACGGGATAGATAGAGTGGATGTGGAGAGGATGTTTCCACTGGTGGGAGAGTCTAGAACTAGAGGTCACAGGTTCAGAATTAAAGGCCGCTCTTTTAGAAAGGAGGTGAGGAGGAACTTCTTTAGTCAGAGGGTAGTTAATCTGCGGATCTCATTGCCACAGAGGGCTGTGGATATATTTAAGGCAGAGGTAGACAAATTCTTGATTAGAACTGGTGTCGAGGGTTATGGGGAGAAGGCAGGAAAATGGGATTAGGAGGCAGAGATCAGCCATGATTGAATGGTGGAGTGGACTTGATGGGCCGAATGGTCTAATTCTACTCCTATAACTTGTGAACCTGGGACCCGGCTGGGGAGCCGCTGAGAACAACGAGGAGACCCAGCGGGGCTTGTTTTGCCGCCGTGAGCAGAAGGTAAGTCTGTCCGATGAGCTTTATGTCACTCTGTCGGAGCCAGTAACGTGGCAACTCTTGTGTACGTGCTCGGTGAGGTGTGATGAATGGTTTTACTGGGTTGTGCTCAAACCAAAGCATTTCACTGTACCCAGCGACATGAGACAGTAACGCCGCATCATCATCGCACTTTGGGGCAGCACGGTGGCGCAGCGGTAGAGATGCCGCCCTAATAGCGCCCGAGTCCCGGGTTCGATCCCGACCATGGGTGCTGTCTGTATGGAGTTTGTACATTCCCTCCGTGACCTGTGTGGGTTTTCTATGGGACCTCGGTTTCCTCCCACACTTTAAAGACGTACAGGTTTGTAGGCTAAGTTACTTGATAAAAATGTAAAATTGTACATCGTGTGTGTAGGGTCAAGAGTCAAGAGTCAAAAGAGTTTTATTGTCATGTGTCCCAGATAGGACAATGACATTCTTGCTTGCTGCAGCACAACAGAATATGTAAACATGATACAGAACAGGCGATAAAAGTTCAGTGTGCCTATATACCATAGACCATATATATATAGACAATAAATAAACAGATAGAGTGCAATAATAATAATAGGCTGTTATTGTTCAGAGCTTGTTTGATGCCTTGTTTAATAGCCTGATGGCTGTGGGGAAGTAGCTGTTCCTGAACTTGGATGTTGCAGATTTCTGGCTCCTGCACCATCTTCCCAACTGCAACGGAGAGATGAGAGTGCGGCCAGGATGGTGCAGGTCCTTGATGACGTTGGCAGCCTTTTTGAGGCAGCGACTGGGATAGATCCCTTCCATGGTGGGGAGGTCAGAGCCGGCGATGGACTGGGCAGTGGCCACAACTTTCTGCAGTCTTTTCCGCCCCTGGACGTTCAAGTTGCCAAACCAAGCCACGATGCGGCCAGGCTGTATGCTCTCTACCGTGCACCTGTAGAAGTTCGAGAGAGTCCTCCTTGACATACGGTTCACACTTGACATAGTGTTTATGTGCGGGGATCGCTGGTCGGTGCGCACTCGGTGGGCCGAAGAGCCTGTTTCCACGCAGTATCTCTAAACTAAAACTAAACTAATAAACAAAATGCTGGAGTAACTCAGTGGGTCAGGTGGGATCTCTGGATTAAATATAGAAACATATGAAATAGGTGCAGGAGTAGGAGTAGGCCAGTCGGCCCTTTGAGCCAGCACCGCCATTCAATATGATCATCCTAAATCAGTACCCCGTTCCTGCTTTCTCCCCATATCCCTTGATTCCGTTAGCCCTGTGAGCTGTATCTAACTCGCGCTTGAACACATCAGGAATAAATGAATAGGTGACTTTTCGGGTCGAGCCCCTTCTTCAGACTGAGAGTGAGGGGAGAGGGAGAGTGGAGGAATGAAAAGGTACGAAGAGCGATTGAATGGAAGGTATGCAACGAACAAACCTGTACATCTTTGGAGTGTGGGGGGAAACCGGAGCACCCGGTGCACCCGGAGAAAACCCACGAGGTCACAGGGGGAACGTGCAAACTCGTGCAGACAGCACCCGTAACCGGGATCGAACCCGGGTCTCTGGCGCTGTAATAGCCCTGTCCCTCGGTACGAGTTCATTCCAAGAGCTCTCCCGAGTTTTTAAAAAATCAAACTCGTGGTAAGCACGGAGAATGTACGTAGCGGGTACGTCGGAGCCCGGGGACGTCTCTTAGCGGCTCGTAACGCTAACGGCAGGTCCTCGGGTAGACTTGCTAACGGCAGGTAAGCACGGGAAGACTCGTGAAGATTTTTCAACATGTTGGAAAATGTCCACGAGAGCCCCGAGTACCGACGAGCGGCCATTACCGTAAATCTCCGAGTTTGAATCAGGGCAAACGCGGGAGAGCTCTTGGAATGAACTCGTACAGTGGGACAGGTGCTTTAATGCAGCAACTCTCCAGCTGCGCCATCGTGCCGCCCACAGCTCTCAGCTCAGGAATTTATTCCCTGAATTTCTGCTCGTTAAAAAACAACGTATCTTTCTGGAGTAGACAAAATGTTTAAGAAGGAACTGCAGATGCTGGAAAATCGACGGTAGACTAAAATGCTGGAGAAACTCAGCATGGCGAGGCAGCATCTATGGAGCAAAGGAAATAGGCAACGTTTCGGGCTAAAACCCTTTCTGGAAATGCCTTTGTTAGCCTGTCATATTATCCTACCCTCCCCCCCCCCATTCAATATGATCATATGGTCACAGGGGGAATGGGCCAACTCATCATTCACCCAGCCACGGCCGAGTCGGTCAACGAATTGCCGTCAGAAATTTGTCCCGTATTTTGACCTTTAGTCCCTTATTTGGGAGTGAAAATTGCAACCCAAGTCCCGACCCGAAACGTCTTCCATCCTTTTTCTCCAGAGATGCTGCCTGACCCACTGAGTTATTTGAGCGCTGGGTGTCCATCCATAATGTGCTTACAAGATAGGACAGTACAGCACAGGAACAGGCCCTTTGGCCCACATCAACGGTCTCTCGAAACAAGTCCCCATAGGGTCGTCTACCTGCGGGTCTGCAGATGTCCGTAGAGGCCGATCAGCGATCCACACACCTTGGAGCAACGTGGGCAGTGGAGACGGGCGGTGGTCGGTGGTCGTCGAGCCCCCTTCTCTCTCTCTCTCTCTCCTTACGGTGCTGTCACTTTGTCTCTGCGACACGGCGTAGTTCCGTTTCGTGACGTGCATCTCCTTCCCGCACGGATTGCCTCCAGTGCAATGTGCTCCCAGTTGCTCGATGTGATGTGGAATTTCTTCAAACTGTTCTTGATGTTGTCCTTGAAGCGTTTCTTTGGCCCGCCGGGGGCTCGCCGACCTTCCTTCAGTTGAGAGTACAGGATCTGTTTAGGGAGACGTGTGTTGGACGTGCGGACGACACGGCCATCATGTCTGTTTAGAACATGACGCCAAGATCTACTCTTATCTGCCTGCACATGGTCCATGTCCATGTTGGAGCCAAAGAATTCTTCCAATTTCTTCCAGAAGATGTGCGAGTTTGTAGGTTAATGGACCTCTGTAAATTGCAGTCTAATGTGTAGATGACAAATTATCCTGAAGTAAAGGGGGAAAGATTTAACAGGGAGCGAGGGGCAACTCTTTTACACAAAGGGTGATAGGTGTATGGAATAAATAAGCTGCCGGAGGAGGTAGTTGAGGCAGTGACTATCATAACATCAGTGGACATGTAAAATAGACAATAAGTGCAGGAGTAGGCCATTCGGCCCGTCGAGCCAGCATCACCATTCAATGTGGTACATGGATAGGATATGTTCAAAGGGTTATGGGCTAAATGCAGGCAGGTGGGACTAGCATAAAGGGGCCATGTTAGTCGCTGAGTTTCGTTGCTGTATGACTCTATAACAACGGTGGCGCACCGGTAGAATTGCTGCCTGATAGCGCTTACGGCTTCAGAGACCCGATTTTCGATCCTGGCAGTCTGTACGGAGTTTGCACGTTCTCCCCGTGACCTGCGTGGGTTTTCTCCGAGAACTTTGGTTTCCTCCCGCACTCCAAAGGCGCACAGGTTTGTAGGTTATTTGACTTGGTATAAATATTAATATTAATATCAGGTCAGGTCGGGGGGGAGATCCCCCCGCCACGGGTACCATGTAATCCCGTGCTACCTGCTCCATAGTCGGATAGCCGGCGACTAAACCGTCTCCCCCACCTGGTTTGCCAGGTGAGGAGAGGGCTGTGGACCCCCAGCAGGACCAAAAACAAGAACCGTCAAAGGACGGATGAGCTCCTAGCGAGCCAACGGCCATCCACACTCCAGTAGAGGTTGCGATCACTGTCGTACACGGCATTGTAAGGAACGATGATAAAGCGCACACACACACCAGAATCCTGTACTTCCAGCGGCGGAGGTCCGCAGGAACTGGAGGACGGAGATGTGTGGTGCGTCCGTCACCGTTCCCGTCGGAAACCAGCGCCACTGCGTCGCTAATGTTTTCAACGATCATGATGAATAAAAATAAAAATTATCCCTAGTGTAGGATGGTGTTACTGTCTGGGGATCGCTGGTCGGCCTGTTTCTGCCAAAGATCCTATAGCAAGCAAGATAGACCACTCCTTCTATATTTCTGGAAAATGAGGAGAAGATTTTTCCCAAATAACTTTTATTTTTACAGGGATGTTTCCGTAACCGGCTTCCGTCTCCGCACTAGTATCTTTGCTCCGCTACGGGATCTTTGGTGCGGAGACGGAAGCCGGTTACGGAAACGGGGCCAAAAATTACTCCACGAATCTGCCCGTGACCGGACTACGTGTTTTTCGTCGAGTGGGCTATCTCGCTCGCTGTGGGGTCTTTGGTTTCCGCGCTGTATCTCCAAACTAAACTAGATAAGTACAATACATTATGCTGCAAGCAGAACAAATGAGTGAAAAGCTTTACTAATCGGGTAGCGATCGTGTGAATCAGACGTTCAGATCATGCAATTGATCAAGGTCAATTAGCACTTTGGAAACGCAAACTCGATGGATAAATGTTGAGATTGCTGATTGTATTAGGAGCACAGTCAGGGTCTGCTAATTGTAGCTGGGGGAAATAATGCTTCCTCAAACAAGGGCACAGCAGTAGAGTTGCTGCCTTACAGCGCTAGAGATCTGTGTTCCATCCTCTCTGTACGGAGTTTGTACGTTCTCCCTGTGACACCTGCGTGGGTTCTCTCCGAGATCTTCGGTCTCCTCCCCACACTCCAGAGATGTGGGTTAATTGGCTTGGTATAAACATGTAAATTGTCCCTAGTGTATGTAGCTTAGTGTCAATGCGAGGGGATCGCTGGTCGGTGCGGACGGGGTGGGCTGAAGTCCGCGCTGTATCTGTAAACTAAACTATACCACTCAGCAATTGGTGACTGCTGTTGAAATTCATGAAATTCCAGGCGCAAAGATCCTCGGGGAATAGAACATGGAGCACAGAACATTGAACAGTAAGGACAAAAGGTCATAAGGAATATGAATAGAATTAGGCCATTCGGCCCATCAAGTCTACTCCACCAGGGGCGCCAGGACGATGGCTGCCCTGCCGGCAGTCTGTCCGTTTTTTCACTCTTTCTGTTATTTTCAAGTGTGTTGAAAGTTTTGTTTTTAACGTTCTTCTGTTTGTTTTATGTGGGGAGAGGGGTGAGGGGGAATCTTTTTTTCAAGCTCTTAACTTCCCGGAGATGTGATCACGTTCTCCGGGCTCTGCGGCCTACCATCGCTGGAGCTGGAGGCCGCCTCGGACTGTCGTGAGCCCCACCGCGGGGCGCGGACTTACCATCGGAGCGGATTCCTTGCGTGGGATTGCTCCCACCGTGGAATCGACATCAAGGGCTCGCAGTCTCGGGAGGGGCTGAGTCGGGAGCTCCAACATCGTGGAAGATTCGACCAGCCCCGACGCGAGGTTCGAACGCCCGGTGCGGGGGAGCTGACATCCCCCCGATTCAGGAGCTTGATCGCTTCGACGCGGAGGGCCAAAACGCCCCCAGCTACGGGAGTCAAGATCATCCCGTCAACGGGGGCTCTAGGCCCACGACCAAGATAGAACTAAGGAAGGACTTGAACTTTATTTCACCTTCCATCACAGTGAGGAATGTGTAGGAGTCACTGTGGTGGATGCTCATGTTAAAATGTGTTTTTGAGTGGTTTGTTGCTTTTTATTGTATGACAGACCTGGCCAATGAAATTCCTCGTATGTTGCAAACCATACTTGGCGATTAAAGTGTGATTCTGATTCTGATTCCATTCAATCATGGTTGATCTATCACTCCCGCCTAACCACATTCTGCCTGCTACCTTAAACCTCTGATACCTGTAATAAGGACGTAAGTAGAATTAGGCCATTCAGCCCATCAAGTACAGTACAGTGACGGCACAGTGGCGCAGCTGGAAGGGCTGCTGCCTCCAAACGCCAGAGTCCCGAGTTCAATCCTGACTTCGGGTGCTGTCCGCGTCCGTGTGGAGTTTGCACGTTCGCCTTGTGACTGCATGGGTTTTCACCGGGTCCTCCACATTCCTCCCACATCCCAAAGACGTGCGGGTTTGTAGGTTAATTGACTCTCTGGTAAAATGTGTAGAGTGACGAGGGAAAGGATTTAATAGAAACACGAGGGACAAAGGGTGGTGGGTGTATGGAACGAGCTGCAAGAGGAGGTAGTTGAGCCAGGGACTATCGCAACGTTTAAGAAATATTCACACGGGGAGGATGGAGTCGGCGATGGCAGTGGGCACGACAGGCAAGGAGCGCGTCTGGGAGAGAGGAGAATGATTTGGGGTCTGGCCCATCGCTAGGGTCGCCAACTTTCTCACTCCCAAATAAGGGACAAATGGTCAAAATATGGGACAAATCCCCGACGGCAATTTGTTGACCGACTCGGCCGTGGCTGGGTGAATGATGAGTCGGCCCGGGTGCTGGACTGCACACAAAGCCCAGCCGGCGGGCCAGCTGAGGGGTTTTGGTCCGGGGGCCGCGCGCAAAGTCTGGCGCTCCGTCTAACTCATGAACCGATGATCGGCCGTGAGAAGGAGGGGTAGTGGTGGTGTCGGCGGTAAGCGAAGGTCTGATGGTCGGACAGCTGACCGGGCTGCCGACCGACGGGGCCACGGGCGAGGCGCTGCTGCTGCTGCACTCCATGGGCTGCACTACGTCGGGAAGGGTGAGGCGGGGCCGGACGCGGCGCTTCTACTCCTACCCGAGTAGTAGCAGTCAAATACGGGACAAATCAATTTGGCCCAAAATACGGGATGTCCCATCTAATACGGGGCAGTTGGCAACCCTACCCACCGCGCCCTCGAGGTATCGGCTGTGGGAGGCTCCCATCCCCCGGGGCACAAGGGTGGGCGGGAGGGCGAGGAGAGGGACGTAGGTTCACTGGTCGATCCACACGTCCAAGGGATGACGACGGCTGGAGGCCCAGCAGCAGCCTGGGGCTCGCCTGGATCGGGCACCGCTCACAAGATCCAGAGCGCGGGCTGGACTTTGTAAATGGCGCCTTTTGCAGGCAGGCTCAGTGGACTATTTCAGTGCACTTTGCTAAGTGGGATTGAGTTTAGGTATGGCAATACTGTACTGCACTGTTTGTAAGAAAATCATCTCACTGTGCATTTGTGCATGTGACAGTAAAGAACCACTGTACCATTGAAATGCTGTGTCGATCGATGCACAAGGCAGATGCTTGGTAGACACAAGGAACTGCAGATGATGGGTTCTTGAACAAAACAGTGTTGGCGGAACTCACAGGATCAGGTAGAATCTGTGGAGGGAATGCAGCCAACGTCTTGGTCAAAACCCTTCATCGTTCCAAAGACCCAAAAGATTGCCTATCCGCTCCTTCCACAGGTGCTGCCTGACCCACTGAGTTTCTCCTGCACTGTGTGTGATGTTCACAAGCATCAGTTTGCTGACTCTGGAATTGGATGGTACAGGGGTGCAGCTGGTAGGTAGAGCGGCTGCCTCACAGTTGCAGAGACCCCGTTTTGATCCTGATCCCGGATACATTTTTTTTCTGGTTTAGTTTAGAGAGAGGTTTAGGAGTAAGCCATTTAGAACGGAGATGAGGAAACACTTTTTCTCACAGAGCGTTGTGAGTCTGTGGAATTCTCTGCCTCAGGGGGCGGTGGAGGCAGGTTCTCTGTCTGGATGCTTTCAAGGGAGAGCTGGATAGGGCTCTTAAAGATAGCGGAGTCAGGGGATATGGGGAGAAGGCAGGGACGTGGTACTGATTGGGGATGATCAGCCGTGATCACATTGAATGGCGGTGCTGGCTCGAAGGGCTGAATGGCCTACTCCTGCACCTATTGTCTATTGAGATACAGTGCGGAAACAGGCTCTTCAGCCCATCGAGTCCAACCGACCAGCGATCCCCGCACACTTACACAGTCCTACACACACTAGGGACAATTTACAATTTTACCGTAGCCAATTAACCCACAAACCTGCACGTCTTTGGAATACAGGAGGAAACCGGAGCTCCCGGAGAAAAGGCACATTCAGGGAGATGGGTCTCCAGGTCACGGGGGGGAAGGTACAAACTCCGTGCAGACAGCAGCCGTAATCGGGATCGAACCCGGGTCTCGGGCTCTGCTAAGCAGCAAGTCTTCCACTGCTGCACCGTGCCGCCAACACTGTTGGATACTGTAAATGTTGGAGTTGGCACGTTCTCCCTGTGACCCTGCGGGTTTCCTCCGCGTACTCCGGTCTCCTCCCGCATCCCAAATACCTGCAGGTCTGTAGGTTGATTGGCCCTGGTGTGCAGGGAATGGATGATGTGTCGGGTGTTTGTGTCGAAAGTAGAATAACATGGAACTAGGGTGAACGGGTGATGGACGGTTGGTGCAAACCTGGCGGCCCGAAAGACCTAGTTTTCATACTACCAGCTATGCATTTCATTTCACAGTCAGAAACAAAGTGTCGCACAACTCATACAAATTCAAAGTACTCAGCAAATTTCATGCTTGGTATTCAAGTCCCCCTGACCAGAATGTGTAGTTTGCGACGACTGCCATTGATTCATTGGAAGGCAAAATCCACATCCGTCTGCATCAGATTACAAATGTTTATATAGTCCTACGCACAGTGGCGAAAGAGGTGCTTTAGCCCAACCCATCCATGCCAACCAAGATGCCCCAGCTAAACTCATCTGCAAGTTGCCTGCAAGTGACCCTCTAAACTACATATGTTTAAGAAGGAACTGCAGGTGCTAGAAAAATTGAAGGTAGATCAAAATGCTGGAGAAACTCAGCGGGTGAGGCAGCATCTATGGAGCGAAGGAATAGGTGACGTTTCGGGACCCGCATTTTGATCTACCTCTAAACTACCTAAACCACTTTAAAGGCTGTAGAGGCCAAGTAAATGGATATTTTTAAAGCAGCGACAGATAGATTCGTGATTAGTACGGGTGTCAGGGGCTATGGGGAGAAGGCCGGAGAATGGGGTTCGGAGGGAGAGATAGATCAGCCGTGATTGAATGGCCGATTACGTATTCTGGCCCTCTCGATATAAAAATGGCAGCATTCCGTTTGCCGACTTTATAACCGATTCGACTTGCAGATGAACTTTTTTGGGAATCCTGCACCGGCACTCGCGAGTCCCAAGAAAGAAAAAAAAGGCTTACTGTTCCGCAGCAGGAGGCAACCTGTGCAACTTCAGGAAGGCTACATCCTCGGACGCCAAATTGTTATTTCTGATCCGTGACGGAGGAGAATCAATGGCTTACACAGAACAGGAAACCCTGTCGCGCAGGAAGGAACTGCAGATGCTGGTTTCAACCGAAGACAGACACAAACTGCTGGAGCAACTCGGCGGGACAGGCAGCATATCTGGAGGGAAGGGTGACATTTCGGGTCGAGACCCTTCTTCGGACTGACCATCCAGAGATGCTGCCTGTCCCGCTGAGTTACTCTAGCATTTTGTGGCTGATTCCAAATGCTTAAGGGGCCTGTCCCACTCACACGACCTTTTTGCCGACTGCCGGCACCCGTCATAGGAAAATTCCAGCGGCGCCCAGAAAGACGCTACGACTCTTTGGGTGAATAGGAGACCTCTCACGACCATACAGGCGACACCCAGGCGCCATGTCGCGGGGTGACACCAGGGGGCATGTCGCCAGGGGGTCGCCTGTATGGTCGTGAGTGGTCTCCTCAGTCACCCAAAGAGACCTTCTGGTCGCTGCCGAATTTTCAACATGTTGGCATTTTTTGGCGACCTACGACGGGTGCCGGCAGTCGCCGAAATGGTCGCCGAAAAGTGGGACAGGCCCTTGAGCATTGGTTTTTCCTGGTGTTTTGTCAGCTGGCAATCACTTTGAATTGTTCATCACAGAAGGTGCAGAGGCGTGCCGAAAAGATGAGGAAATTGGATGGCGCACTGGCGCAGCCACTGCCTTGCAGTGCCAACGTCCCAGGTTGAATCCCGATCTCGGGCGCCGTCCGTGTGTGGTGTTTGCACGTTCTCCCTGGAACCTCCTCGATTTTCTCCAGATGCTCGTGCCTCCTCCCACATCCCAAAGGCGTGTGTGTTTGCAGGTTGACAAAAATGCTGGAGAAACTCAACGGGTGAGGCAGCATCTATGGAGCAAAGGAAGTAGGCAACGTTTCGGGCCGAAACCTTTCTTCAGACCCGAAACGTTGCCTATTTCCTTCGCTCCATAGATGCTGCCTCACCCGCTGAGTTTCTCCAGCATTTTTGTCTGGCTTTGTTTTTCCAGCATCTGCAGTTCCTTCTTAAACATGTTTGTAGGTTAATTGCCCCTAGTATGTAGGGAGTGAAATGACATAGAACTAGTGTGAACCGGTGATCGATGGTCGGCGTGGACGCAGTGGGTCGAAGGGCCTGTTTTTTTGTGCTGTATCTTTCAATTAATCTGAAAAAAAACTGGAGGAAAGGGTTTGAAAGTGGAGGTGAACTGACTTTGATTCTTATACCCCATGAGGCTTTTCGGATCTTGCTAAAACCCACAATCACCACAAAACTAGCTTCTGAATTCACAATGTGGACTTAAGTGCTGGTATTACAATGAAGCAAAGTGCAGGCTGATGTAAAATGGCCAGTGGATACGCAACCGAGTATAATTTACTTCCTTCTGAGTGTAATTCATCAATGCCTGCCCTGATGAATAAATGCAAAAGGTGTTCACACATTGAGAACCTGACTCGTTCCATCTTCAATATGTTAATATATACAGCTTTTGCGAACATGCCCTTAAATGAAATGTATGCCAGAGCTCCTCAGACACTAAACAATTTAAGCTTCAGGCGAAGTAAATCTTACTCCCAGCGTTCATTCAAGAATACATTGGACTCGCAAACTACTTAGAACTTATTTAATAATTAGTGAAACGTATCTTCTTAGGCATTGATACACAATAGATATGACAACCACCGCCACAAATTGAGAGAAAATAATTAAAATAATTTCTGAAGACATCTTATAACCTTCTTATGAATAAAACGATCATCATTTGTCACTGCCATTTGACTGATACAAAGTCGATCATAACTCTAACAGTGTCTAATTCGAACAAAGTCCGACATTTGCAAACCTTAATAACATCGAAATGGTATTTTTCAAACCAGAACTATTTGTAATAGATGGAGATATTTTTGTGTGAATACCTGTGCACCTCGAATTGAGGGCCTTTGGATTAGTGAGTTTCCAACTCCAGCAAATTCCACTGTGGGCCGAAGGGCCTGTTCCTGTGCTGGGGTTTTCTAATTGTCACTGGGTGAAATTGGAAGCAGAGTTAAGTTCCTTCTACTCTAGCCCAGTATATATGACACCCCTCATACAGTAGTTTTACATTTCAATAACTAGTCAAAATAAATGTTTCCATCAGTCATAATGATGAGCAGTTGACGGCGCTGGAGTTTAGAAGGACGAGGGGGGGACCTCATTGAAACTTATCGAATAGTGAAAGGCCTGGATGGAGTGGATGTGGTGAGGATGTTTCCACCGGTGGGAGAGTCTAGGACCAGAGGCCACAGCCTCGGAATAAAAGGACGCACTTTTAAAAAAGAGACGAGGAGGAATTTCTTTAGCCAGAGGGTGGTGAATCAGTGGAATTCATTGCCACAGGGGCTGTGGAGGCCGTCATTGGGTATTTTTAAGGTGGAGATTCACAGATTCTTGATTAGTAAGAGTGTCAAGGGATATGGGGAGAAGGCAGGAGAATGGGGTTGAGAATGGAGTAGATCAGCCATGATTGAATGACGGAGTAGACTCGATAGACCAAATGGCCTAAATCCGCTCCGACGACCTACAAACTTATTCATAATAATGTGAGCGATGGAAATTGAATGATTTTATAATTTAGCAGCATTGGGCAAATAAACAATAAAAGGTCTATTTCTTTTAGGAATTGGAATGATGCAACATAGAGCCCTGAGTAATGTGCGCATAAGCGACCCATCCACATTGGAGAGTCTAGGGGTAATTCCATATACAGTACATATATCTTCACAATCACTTGAACGATATTCTTTGAGGTAATTTTTCACCCATCCCTCCGACTCCATAGAGCAACGACAGAACATCTGATGAACGATAACACACTTGAAACATGAACTGTACTTCGGAGAGACAAGGAACCGCAGATAGACACAAGGTGTTGGAGCAACTCAACGGGTCAGGCAGCATCTGTGGAGGAAAGGAATCACTGACGTTTCGGGTCCGTACCCTTCTTCAGACTGAACGTGGTGGGGGCTGGAGGGACCGAATGTCAGAAGAGGACTGGCAACAGATGACCTCAGGAAGGGTGGAGCTCATAATGGTCCATTGCTGGCTGGGGGAAGAGGTGATAAGGAAGGTTTAACAGGGATGCGAACAGTGATCTGGAACTGATGGGGCAACTAGGGTTGGGGGAGGGGGGGTTAAAAGAGGGGATGCAAGGGTTACTTGAAATGAAAGAAATCAATGTTCATTCCACCTGGTTGTAAACTGCTCAAGCGGAATATGAGCTGCTGTTCCCTCCAATGTGGCCTCACTCTGACAGTGGAGGAGGCCCAGGACAGAAAAGTCAGTATGGAAATAGGAAGGGGAGTTGAAATGTTCGGCAACCGTGATATCGTGCAGGCCAAGTAGGGTCTCGACCCGAAATACCACCTATTCCCTTTCTCCAAAGATGCTGCCTGAGGCACTGAGTTCCTCCAGCATTTTATGTTTGACTTCAGAATAAACTAGATTAAAAAAAACTAAAGACACAAAGTGCTGGAGTAACTCAGCGAGTCAGGCAGCATCCGTGGACATGGCTAGGTGACGTTTCGGGTCAGGACCCCTCGTCAGAATCATTGTGGTGGTTGGGAGGGGGGGAAGTGGGGGGAGAGAGAGAACAGGAAGAGCTCAGTGGGTGGAAAATTGAATGAGCTGCCAGAGGAGGTAGCTGAGGCAGAAACAATGACAACATTGAAAAGGCATTTGGGCGGGTGCATGAAAGGTTTAGAGGTATATGGGCCAAATGCGGGCAGGTTAGACTAGTGTAGATGGGGCACCTTGGTCGACATGGGCAAGTTGGGCCGAAGGGCCTGTTTCCCTGCTCTATGACTCTGAGAAGTGGGGGGGGAGGACAAAGCCTGGCAACTGATAGGTACTTCTCTTACCACAGAGGCTGCCTGACCAACTGAGAATTTACAGAGCTTTCAATTTTTATTTCAGATTTTCAGCATCTGCAGTTTTTAATTAAATTTGACATTGGGTTGGGGGTGATGTGAGCATCGAAGTCAAAGAGGGAATTATAATTAATATATCCACAGAAAGGCCACATAACCATAATTATAGACACAGAATGCTGGAGTGTAGGAAGGAACTGCAGATGCTGGTTTAAACCAAAGATAGACACAAAATGATGGAGGGACTCAGCGGGACAGGCAGCCTCTATGGAGAGAAGGAATGGGTGAGGTTTCGGGTCGAGACCCTCCTTCAGACTAGAGTCAGGGGAAAGAGAAACGAAAGATATAGATGGTGATGTGGAGAGATATAGAACAAATGAATGAAAGATATGCAAACAAAAGAGTAACGATGATAAAGGAAACAGGCCATAGTTACTGAATATCCTCCCGACCATGAGAAAGATACTTCACAGCTACTTGCAGTGTGCCCTTGGCTGACAAACTGCAACAAAGAAGTCGCAAACACGAAAACACAAGTGCCTGAAACCTAAAATAAAAGCAGAAAATGATGTAGACATTCGGCAAGTCAGGGCTTCCAATGAAAGGTTATTGACCTGAATTAGTTCTCTGCAGGGTTGCTGCCTAACCCGCTGAGTTCTCCAGCATTTGCTGTTTCTATAACATGTCACCAGGGAGCAACAGGGGGGTTGGGGAGAGATGCTTGTGAGAAGAAAAACAAAGCCACAGCGACACAACCGATTGCCACCATTTAAAAAACAAAATCTGATCTCGGAATTCAGATCACACCCTGAAACAATGCATTGGTGATTTGTATTGCCTCCTTGATAATTGCGAGATGGTTGATGAAACTCCGCACTATTTTAGGGGACGTATCTGGGCCTCCGCTGAGCATTGATTATTATTTGCTCTTTTATTCCTCGTTTTTTTTTTCCTTCTAACACGCGCAACATCTCACAGACGTATTTTAATTCCGCAACAAAGATAACGAACGCCAACTGGGAGGCAATCGGCTGGAAAGCGACTCTTTCAATCCGATTTAAAAGGTATGAAGGATTGTGTGAGCTCTCTTAGAGACATAGCAAAATCAAAGGGGGAATGAAGATGGAGGAGCAGGGGCAGCTTACAACCCAGCGGTATGAACGTTGAGTTCTGAAAGGAGTGGATGTGGAGAAGGTGTTTCTACTGGTGCGAGAAACTAGGACCAGAGGCCAAAATAAAAGGACATTCCTTTAGAAAGATAAGGAGGAATTTCTTTGGTAAGAAGGTAATTCATTGCCACAGAAGGCTGCATAGGCCAAGTCAATGAATATTTTTAAGGCAGAGACTGATTGATTCTTGATTAGAATGGGTGTCAGGGGTTATAGGGAGAAGGCAGCAGAATGGGGTTGAGAGGGAAAGATAGATCAGCCCTGATTGAATGGCAGAGCAGGCTTGATGGCCTAATTCTGCACATTTTGGCGCAGGGGTCAGCTTGACTTTACTGTCGGGGATCAGAATACTACACTTGTTGTCAGGTAGAAAAACAATTGGGAAGGTATCGATGAGAAGGCACCAGCTCCACGGATGAATGGTCGTCCTCCCATGACCAAGACCAGAGAAAGAAGAACCCACACGCTCTGTGCCCGGAGACTGGCTGAGAGACTAATCATACGCAGGTAAACCAAACAATTCCGGCTTGAAGTCCTCCAGCGACTTGAGCACCAGGGTTGCCGCCTTTGTGAGCTCCGGGTCCAGCTGCGGGTCTGGAACGTGGACTACCTGCATCCCTGCTGTCAACGCTGCCGTCACTCCATTCGGGGAATCTTCAAACACAAGGCACTGGGTGCGGAGAAAAACAAAGCACTTTGTTGAGAAAACAACACAGATCCCCTTGAATCCCCCAGTATCCCGGATTTCCCCACACACAATCTTACAGACACTAATTCTTCTTCGGTTTTAAGAACCAAACCGACCTCCCTTCCATTGACTCCATTTACACCTCGCGCTGCCTCGGCAAGGCCAGCAGCACAATCAAGGACAAGTCGCACCCTGTCCTCTCCTCTCTTCTCCCCCCTCCCCCCCCCCCCCATCAGGCAAAAAGTACAGAAGTGTGAAAACGCACACCTCCAGATTCAGGGACAGTTTCTTCCCAGCTGTTATCAGCAACTGAGTCATCCTACCACAACCAGAGAGCGGTCCTGAACTACTATCTACCACATGGGTGACCCTTGGACTATCCTTGATCGGACTTTGCTAGTTTTACCTTGCACTAAACGCTATTCCCTTATTCATGCATCTATACACTGTCAATGGCTCAATTGTAGTAATGTATACGCAAAATGCTGTAATAACTCAACGTGACAGGCAGCATCTCTGGAGCGAAGGAATAGGCGACGTTTCGGGTTGAAACGCAAGGTCACTTTGTGGTGTTTAAGAGGCCTTTAGATGGCACATGAATATGCAGGGAATGGAGGGATATGGAGTTTGACCAGCTTATCAAAAACTTGAGGGCATAGCTTTAAGGTGAAAGGGGCAAAGTTTAAAGGAGATGTGCTGGGCCAATTTTTTCAGGGAGAGTGGTGGTTCCCTGAAACCCGCTGTCGAGGGATGACAATAGACAGTAGACAATAGGTGCAGGAGTAGGCCATTCGGCCCTTCGAGCCAGCACCGCCATTCAATGTGATCATGGCAGATCATCCCCAATCAGTACCCCATTCCTGCCTCCTCCCCGTATCCCCTGACTCTGCTATCTTTAAGAGCCCTATCTAACTCTCTCTTGAACGTATCCAGAGAACTGGCCTCCACCACCTCTGAGGCAGAGATTTCCACAAACTCACAACTCAGTGTGTGAAAAAGTGTTTCCTCATCTCTGTTCTAAATGCCTTACTGCTTATTCTTAAACAGTGGCCCCTGGTTCTGGTCTTCCCCATCATCGGGAACATGTTTCCTGCCTCTGGCGAGTCCAAACCCTTAATAATCTTATATGTTTCAATAAGATCCCCTCTCATCCTTCTAAACTCCAGAGTGTACAAGCCCAGCCATTCCATTCTCTCAGCATATGACAGTCCCACCATCCCAGGAATTAACCTTGTAAACCTACGCTGCACTCCCTCAATAGCAAGAATGTCTCTCCTCAAATTAGGGGACCAAAACTGCACACAATACTCCAGGTGTGGTCTCACTAGGGCCTTGTAGAATTGCAGAAGGACCTCTTTGCTCCTATAACTCAACTCCTCTCATTATGAAGGCCAGCATGCCATTAGCTTTCTTCACTGCCTGCTGTACCTACACGTTTACTTGCAGGTGTGGGGGCACATGATGCTGGGGGTAGATATAAGAATGGCTTTTAAAAGGCTTTTGGATAGGCATATGGCCATTGTATGGGGAGATATGGATCACATGCAGGCAGATGAGAAGGGTTTGCCTTGGCATTATGCTAAGCACAGATGCAAGACGATAAGAGCATAAGACACAGGAGCACAATTAGGCTATTCGGCCATCGGGTCTGCTCCGCCATTCAATCACAGCCGATTTATTGTCCCCTCTCAAGCCCATTCTCCTCCTGCCTTTTCCCCGTAACATTTGACACCGTTACTAATCAAGCACCTATCAATCTTCGTTTTAAAGTCACCCAATGACTTGGCCTCCACAGCCATCTGTGGCAATAAATTCAACAGATTCACCGCCCTCTGGCTAAAGAAATTCCTCTGCATCTCCTGAAGTGCCCATTCCTGTGTTGTACTGATCTATGCTCCATGTTTTGACTGCAAAAGTAATTTGAGATGCTATCAACTAAATTTAATTTATCCAGAAGCTGTAGACAAGGTTGTCCTCTATCTCCACTACTGTTCGCAATGGCAATTGAACCATTAGCTCAATCCGTGAGATTACATCCTGAAATATACGGGTATGAAACCAAAGAAACTGAAAATAAAATCTCTTTATATGCAGATGATGTATTACTTTATATTACAAAGCCTGAAACTAGTATCCCTAACTTATTAGGTTTAATAACTCAATTTGGCTTGTTTTCAGGATATAGAATTATTTGGAATATGTGAACTTATGCCAATAATAGGAAATAACCCACATATACTACAACAATTTCCTTTTAAGATAGCAAATTAAAAAATCAAATATCTTGGAATTTATGTAACAAAAATATATGATTCTTTATTTAAATCTAATTTCCCACCCCTACTGAATAAACTACTTAAGAATATCCTATATTGGAAAACATTACCTATTTCAATGCTAGGTAGAATTAATGCGATAAAAATGATTTTTCTTCCGCAATTATTATACCTGTTTCAACTGATCCCGATATATCTTCCTAAAAATTTGTTTAAGAAAGTGGATTCTATAGTTACCAATTTTATTTGGGATTATAAGAGCCATAGAATAAATAAAAACCATCTATGTAAACCAAAAATAAATGGAGGTTTTGCCCTGCCTAATTTTATGTTTTACTACTGGGCAGTTAATATTAAAAAATATGAATTTTTGGTTGGAAGAATTAGATAAACAGCCAAACTGGTTAAAAATGGAAAAGGAAGATTGTTCACCTTTCGAAAGTAGCTCGATTTTATTTGCCATTACTAAAATACGTTAGAAAATTTATAGAGGAAATCCAATAATAGAAAGTGGGATACGTATCTGGAAACAATTAAAGAAAACATTAAAATTGGAAAGTATATCACTGGCTCTTCCCATTGTAAACAACATTACTTTTAAACCCTCAATGATGGATAAAGGTTTTTTACAATGGAAGAACTATGGAATTAATAAGATGGGTGATCTCTGCAGGGAAAGTCTCTTTCTTTCATTTCAGGAATTACAACAAAATTACGGATTACACTCAAAAGAGTACTTTAGATATTTACAAATTAGAGATTATGTTAAATCAAACACACAGGATTTTAGAAATAGAAAGACAGAAATTTTAGATGAATGTCTAAATAAATATCCGAACACAGAAAAATTAATATATATTTATAATATTTTATTGGAAAATGATGTACCAATGTCGGAAATATATAGGCAAGTATGGGAAAATGAATTAGGTCAAACAATTAATCTAGAAGTATGGAATGAAAGTTTACAATATATACACCACTGCTCATTAAATGCCAGACACTCTTTGATACAATTTAAAGTTTTACATAGATTACACTTTTCAAAATCCAAATTAAACAGATTTTTTTCAAATGTTTCTGCTATATGTGATAAATGTCAGCATTTAGAATCTAATCTAACGCACTCATTCACAAAATGTATAAACATTACTAACTTTTGGACAGAAATTTTAAAGATAATCTCGAATGTAGTTAATGCAAATCTGACTCCAGACTCAAAATTAATCATATTAGGAATATTAGAAACGGATCAACTACTAACAACACAGCAAATAATTTTTATCGATTATAGTTTAATAATTGGTAAAAAATTAATATTAAGATTTTGCAAAGGTCCTACACCCCCCACAATCAAAATGTGGATTACAGAAATGTCGGAGACACTTCATCTGGAGATTAAGACTTGTTCTTTTGGACAAGCTAGATCAGTTCAGAGGAATATGGTCTCCATTTATTGAATATTTAAAGGGTCAAGGTGGTCCGGTTCGAGGGCCTCACTGAAACCTGAATGAAGGAATAGATGAAGAACTATATGTAATAGACCACTGATATATCTCCAATGAAGAATAGCCTGCTTAATACTCCACTCATATTATTGATTTTCTACTTTTATTTTATTTCTCTTTATTATTTCTCTTTACTATCTTCTTTCTGTTATAAAATAATAAAAAGTATAGAAGTATAAATAAGAATGATTGTAAACTTTAAAAATATTAAGAATGTATGTGATGAATAATATGTCTCTTTCTTTTTATTTTATATTATTCCTTCTTAATATGTATTTACTTCTAATAAAAATATTTTACAAAAAAAAAACAAAGTCATTTGAGGAAGGACATTCCTAATTTGAGGAAGGACATTCTTGCTATTGAGGGAGTGCAGCGTAGGTTTACAAGGTTTATTCCCGGGATGGCGGGACTATCATACACTGAGGGAATGGAGCGGCTGGGCTTGTACACTCTGGAGTTTAGAAGGATGAGAGGGGATCTTATTGAAACATATAAGATTATTACGGTTTTGGACACACTAGAGGCAGGAAACATGTTCCTGATGTTGGGGGAGTCCAGGAACAGGGGCAATAGTTTAAGAATAAAGGGTAAGCCATTTAGAACAGAGACGAGGAAACAATTTTTCTCACAGAGAGTTGTGAGTCTGTGGAATTCTTTGCCTCAGAGGGCGGTGGAGACTGGTTCTCTGGATACTTTCAAGAGAGAGCTAGATAGGGCTCCTAAAGATAGCGGAGTCAGGGGATATGGGGAGAAGGCAGGAACGGGGTACTGATTGGGGATGATCAGCCATGATCACATTGAATGGCGGTGCTGGCTCGAAGGGCTGAATTGCCTACTCCTGCACCTATTGTCTATTGTCTATTGTCTATTGTTATTCTGACATTTTGTCTAATTCTCTTCCATGCCTGTTAATCGGGAGAATGAATGGCAGTGGACTCTTGAATGACAGGGAATATCATAGCTAATTAACTAGCCTGATTTGATACCTGACGGCAGTAGGAAACAGTAATCCTACAGTGTCCCACCCTCTCTTCATTTCCCTCTCTCTTTCCTGGAGGGGGCTGTTCGGGCCAATTAAGGCTCCCTGATCCCCAACTATAATCAGTTTCCACCCAAGCACATTTTTTTTCCCACTGCACAATTACCACACGATCAAATAAGTGACACTTGGCTTGCTTCGATGAAAGGACGAAATACAAATTGCTAGATGTAACACGTAGAAGAGAAAAAAAACCAAGATGAAGCAGATTTCTTTATTTTTTTTCCCCCGACTTTAAATGAAGAATGTCACCCCATCATCTTCCAGAGGTGAAGGGTGCTGATTAGTGTATTTTGATCTAAAAACAGGCACAATCCCATCCCTCGTTTATCAACACACTTCGCACCGGCTCAGTAGAAATCCTGCTAGCGGCATTTATTTTAAGACTTCCCTCCTCTTCCTTGAAGCACGCCTGTGTTTCCTCTCCCCCCCCCCCCCCCCTCTCAAGCCTTGACCTTGAAGGCCTTGCGACTTTTGTGTCGTGCTACAAAATGCGTCTCAATTATAGGGTTTTTTTGCAGAGGCTAATACCTCTGTGACAGCAACCACTTGGAAGGAGTCTTTTACCATGCACAAGACCGTCAAACTCCATTCATGTCTTCAGAGCTTTGAACAATATCCACGTCAAAGGGAAAATAAAAAAGCAGCCCTTGCCAACTGGCTTTGACGCTCTGTGCCTGCCTATCCACTCTGCAGAATTAAGTCGGACTCCCTCGAAATCCCTGTGTCCAGTGATGAAAGCTCTAAACGCCCGACTGCGATACGGCCCGACTTTTAGCGGGTAAGCTTAAAAGCTGCACAAAATAGCATTATCCAGACCCTTCAGAAACACTTTGTATCCAGACAGTGCACAGAAATGCACTTGACAAGCCTGCAAAGACGAACCTAATTGACTCCCGTGATGTCACGGATCTCGTTTGCAACCAACCAACCCGAGCAGGATGCATAATGGAGGGACTTAGCTAATTCCCTGAAACTAGAGGCAATTAAAACTCTTCATTACTGAGGAAGCCAAGCTAATGACCCATAATCATTGCATTTATTTGTTACAGCAAATATATAGAGGCATCAAGGACGGTCTTTGTGCTTTGATTTTGACAATACTGTAAGATGTTAATACCTCTTCAGAATTGAGGGAAGGATGCGTGCCAACTTTGACGTGGAAGGGGAGGATCTCCTGTATCTCACACACACACAAAAACTGTCAATGTCGTAGAGAGAGAGAGAGAGATCTGGCAGCTGCATATCAGATAATGCATCAAAGTTTTCCCTCAGCTCCAGCCTGTAAAGATAGGGACAAAATCGAGCTTGCTTTCATCCAGGCGCTTCCTATTATGGATTTCAATCAACGAGCATTTGTGTGACAAAGCAAAAATCTTCTTCCCAGTCACGTTCGCCCCATTAATTATTCCGAGATGAAGAATTATGAATTCTGCCGCACAGAATATTGATCCTGGATTGTAGAATACTGTGCAAGGACAAACCCCACACTCGCTCTGCAATTAGAAACATTGAAAATACGTGCAGGAGTAGGCCATTCGGCCCTTCGAGCCAGCACCGCCATTCATTGCGATCATGGCTGATCGTCCCCTATCAATAACCCGTGCCTGCCTTCTCCCCATATCCCTTGACTCCACTCGCCCCTAGAGCTCTATCTAACTCTCTCTTAAATCCATCCAGTGACTTGGCCTCCACTGCCCTCTGTGGCAGGGAATTCCATAAATTCACAACTCTCTGGGTGAAAACGATTTTTCTCACCTCAGTCCTAAATGACCCCCCCCTTATTCTAAACTCAGCTGTGAGAGCAACTCCGATTTAATAATGTGTTGTGGGGGAAAAAGGTGGAGTTGGTGGTCAGTTTACATCATTGTGGACTTACCTGTGTAGGAAGGAGCTGTAGATGCTAGTTTACCCCCGAAGATAGGCACAAGATGCTGACTGAAGAAGGGTCTCGACCCGAAACGTCACCCATTCCTTCTCTCCAGAGGTGCTGCTGCCTGTTACTCCAGCATTTTGGGTCAAAAACGCAAAATGTTGTAAACACCCAGGCCAGCCAGGTAGAGCAGCACATTGGCGCAGCTCATAGAGCTGCCACCTCACATCGCCCTACCTCAGCTTTGATCCTGCCCGTAGGCGCTGTCTGCGTGTGGCGTTTCCACATTCTCCCTGTGAACCTCGTGGGTTTCCTCCGCATGCTCTGGTTTCCTCCCACGTCCCAAAGACATGCAGGATGTGGGTTTGTCACTTAATTGCCCTCTGTAAATTGCCCTTAATGCGTGGGAAGTGGATGAGAAAGTTGGATATCATGTAATTAGCAAAGATCCTATAGCGAGGAAGATAGTCCATGCGACGAAAAAGACATAGTACTGACACGGGCAGATTCATTTAAGGCCCCATTTCCGTAACAGGCTTCCGTCTCCGCACCAAAGATCCCATAGGATACTAGTGCGGAGACGGAAGCCGGTTACGGAAACATCCTCATAAAAATAAAAGTTATTTGATAAAAATCTTCTCCTCATTTTCAGGATTTTAATTTATTAAAATTTTAATTTAACACAAACTGTTCCCCCGCAACGTTGATTACACTGTGAGTCGGGTCGGGTCGGGTCCAGTTACGGAAATTGATGAAAAAAAGGCCCACGTTCCGTTCCGCTGCGTACTACACGTCAGCCCATTGCATTTAGCAGGAGTGGTCTATCTTGCTCCGCTATAGGATCTTTGGTAATTAGTGTGAATGGGTGTTCAATGATGAAGGGTCTCGACCCGAAACGTCACCTATTCCTTCGCTCCATAGATGCTGCCTCACCCGCTGAGTTTCTCCAGCATTTTTGTCTACCAATGATCAGTGTGGGCTCAGTGGGCCGAAGGGCCTGATTCCATGCTGTATGTTCAAACTAAACATCCGCGGATAGAGAAAAAGCTGCCATTTCAGGTCTGTGATCCTTCATCAGAACAAGAAGGGTAGTTAGGTTGTTGTGGGGGAGAACAGCCACAGTAGATTTTATGGATTGGTATCTTAAGGTCCCTTAATCTGGATCTATTTGAAGTGGAAAATCACAATACTATAGCTTAACGTCAAAATCCAGTCACTGAGCAGCTGAGAAAAAAAACTTTACTTTCATAGCTTTGGCAAGTTGAAAACCAGAGCAAATTGCTTGTATGCACGTAACATCCCTTTTAATACGGCGGAACTTTGATCATTCATCTTAATAGAAGACAACCGGTCTCAAACAGCTACTAAAACTGATTGCCGTCAGTTTCCACTCCTAATTCCCTACTTTCTCATGGGTCGGAAGCTAAATCTCAGAGCTGCACTGAGAGGAAATTATACCCGACACAGGACACTGACATAACAAATATTTATGTTTGAAACGTGTGACACATGCAACTAAATTGCATTTCTACCGGTTTCTGCGGTGGTAAAACCACCACTCTAACTAAACTCCACTCGCTGTCCCGCCAGAATTCACTGCATTTATTCCTCATCTCACTTCAGTGAGCTTACCCTGCCGTTTAGTTAGCTACGCAGGATATTTATCCCTTCGCTGCAGCGCTCTCTCTTTCCGATAAGCCACATCTTTTATTGCCACAGCTAGATGTCTCCACACTCGTAATGTTTTTATCCCTCCAGCTAACAGCCCCATCAGTTGTGGGGGGGGGGGTGGGTGCAATCCTGAAGTGATTCACAGAGAGAGCAGCAAAGAGCATTTGCTATGCCTGCCCAATGTTGTTAGCAAGAGAGGCGGGGGGCCATTTTGATGGCCGACCCTTAAATTGTCATGAAGGCGGTGGGTGAGCTGTCAGCTTCATCCGAACACTGGCATCGCTTCTTGCTGTTCGGGGAGAGGGTAGCGGGTGTGAAGCCCTCAGACAGATTGATTGTAATGAAGGAGATGGTGGGGGGGGGGGGGGGATGTGGGAAATGACTGCGAACCAGGTTCGTGTGTATGGGAGAGCTTTCAACCAAAGTGCACAGTGGCACAGCTTTAGAGCAAGACTGACCTGAGTTCTTGCTATTGAGGGAGTGCAGCGTAGGTTTACAAGGTTAATTCCCGGGATGGAGGGACTGTTATATGCTGAGAGAATGGAGCAGCTGGGCTTGTACACTCTGGAGTTTAGAAGGATGAGAGGGGATCTCATTGAAACATATAAGATTATTAAGGGTTTGGACACGCTAGAGGCAGGAAACATGTTCCCGATGTTGGGGGAGTCCAGAACCAGGGGCCACAGTTTAAGAAGAAGGGGTAAGCTATTTAGAACGGAGATGAGGAAATACATTTTTCACACAGTGAGTTGTGAGTCTGTGGAATTCTCTGCCTCAGAGGGTGGTGAAGGCAGGTTCTCTGGATACTTTCAAGAGAGAGCTAGATAGGGCTCTTAAAGATTGCGAAATCAGGGGATGTGGGGAGAAGGCAGGAACGGGGTACTGATTGGGGATGATCAGCCATGATCACATTGAATGGCAGTGCTGGCTCGATGGGCCAAATGGCCTAGTCCTGCACCTATTGTCTAATGTCTATTGTCAGTCGCAACGTCCAGTGCTGTCTGTGTGGGTGGAGTTTACACGTTCTCTCTGGGTGCTCTAATTTTGAAGAGATTCCGCATGCAAACAGACCCTTCGGCCCATCAAGTCCATACCAACCATCAATCACCCTTTAGACTTTAGAGGCACATCGCGGATATGGGCCCTTTGGTCCACCAAGTCCATGCCAACTAGCGATCACTCCATACCATATCACTGTCCTACACAGTAGGGACAATTTACAATGTTACCGAACCCAATTAACCTACAAACCGGTACGTCTTTGGCGTGTGGGAGGAAACCGGGAGAAAACGCGCGCAGCCACGGGGAGAACATTCAAACTCCGTACAGACAGCAAAGCACCCGTAGTCAGGATTGAACCCGGGTCTCTGGCGCTGTAAGGCAGCAACTCTACCGCTGCGCCACTCAGCCGTCGAGTTCAAATTTGCCCATCGCACCTTTGGATCCACTCCCTACACTCAGGGCCGTTTTTCAGAGGCCAATTAACCTGCAAATCCGCACGTCTTTGAGATGTGGGAGGGGGAACTTAATTGTTCCTTTTCGATACATATGATGATAAAACACTCTTGACTCGTGGCTGTCTAGGAACCGGAGCACCCGGAGAAAACCCATGCAGTCACGGAGAGAAGGTGCAAACTCCACACAGACAGCACCTGAGGTCAGAATCGAACCAGGGGTCTCTGGCACTTGTGTTGCATCGTTTCAAAACGGGGTCCCGACCCAAAGCGTCACCTATCCTTTTTCTCCAGGGATGCTACCTGACTCACCGAGTTACTCCCAGCACCTCGTGTCGATCTTCGGTATGAACCAGCGTCTGCAGTTCCTTCTTTCTATATTTTGTCACCTCTTTCCATGTCCTCCAGAGATGCTGCCTGACCCGCTGAGTTACTCCAACACTCTGTGTCCATTTGTGTATTAACCACCATCTGCAGTTCTCTGTTTCGACTACTGATGAACACACCCGGTAGACACTGCCTGGTCCACGACAAGTACTGACCTCCCCACCATCGAAGGGATCTCTATAAGAGGCGCTGCCTCAAAAAGGCAGACCACCCTGGCCATGCTCTCATTTCACTCCAGGTATCATCTCCTCTTCGGTATCAGTTCCCTACAGCCCTTCAATTCTTTGATCTTTCAAAGATCTATCCAACTCCTCTTCAAAAGCTTTCTATGATGAGCTCAATGGTTCTTAACCTGGGGATCGGGATTTCCATGGGGGGGGGGGGGCGATTTGGGGCTTTACCTGGGGACATGAAGGGGTCATAAATGTTCCCAATGTTGGGCAAGTCCAGAACCAGGGGCCACAGTCTTGGAATAAAGGGGAGGTCATTTAAGACTGAGGTCAGAAAAAAACCTTTTCACCCAGAGAGTTGTGAATTTGTGGAATTCCCTGCCAAAGAGGGCAGTGGAGGCCAAAGTCACTGGATGGATTTAAGAGAGAGTTAGATAGAGCTCCAGGGGGCTAGTGGGATCGAAGGATATGAGGAGAAGGCAGGCACGGGTTATTGATTGGGGACGATCAGCCATGATCACAATGAATGGTGGTGCTGGCTCGAAGGGCTGAATGGCCTCCTCCTACACCTATTTTCTCTATGTTTCTAAATAACATATCCATTTGTTGAGCCCATTTTTAGGAACCCCAAACCACATACAGTATTTTGTTTTCATATGCCCGAACGTTTGCCAAATAGGTTAAGAACCACTTGTCTAGCTTTTGCAACCTTCCAGATACAGAATTCACGAGATTCACCATCCAAGATCAGCTATGATTGAACGGCCAGACTAGACTTGACGGGCCAAGTGCTTAATTCTGCTCCTGTCACATATGAACTAATGCAGAAGAGGATGGCGAATGATGAAGGAGAATGATAAGATTGTTAAGGGCTTGGACACACTAGAGGCAGAAAACATGTTCCCGATGTTGGGGGAGTCCAGAACCAGGGGCCACAGTTTAAGAATAAGGAGTAAGGCATTTAGAACAGAGACGAGGAAACACTTTTTCTCACAGAGAGTGGTGAGTCGGTGGAATTCTCTGCCTCAGAGGGCGGTGGAGGCAGATTCTCTGGATGCTTTCAAGAGAGAGCTAGATAGGGCTCTTAAAAATAGCGGAGTCAGGGGGTATGGGGAGAAGGCAGAAACGGGGTACTGATTGGGGATGATCAGCCATGATCACATTGAATGGCGGTGCTGGCTCGAAGGGCCAAATGGCCTACTCCTGCACCTATTGTCTATTATCTATTGTCTATTGTCAAGCAGAGGGAGTCAGGGAGGAGATTCCAGAGCAGAGAGAAAAATGATGTCTTAAAACTGTATAAATGGAGAGGACAGAACCCCACAAATCGCATGAGGAATCAATGAAGATGTGTGTTCCTAATGCCATTCACATGTATAAAACAACATTCACGTTTGACAACAAAATGAATGCATTTCCTGGTCAAAGATAGATACTTTGTGAGAGTGAATAGATATGTTACATAGCTTTTTCATAAGTAAGATTACCGGCAATGTACCTGTCACCTTGTGAATTATAAGAACGTGACACCACAAAAGCTTCAGAAAGATAATAATCCTATGAATTATTTAAATATAGTTGCGCTCTCAGGAAATTTAATCCAAAATAAATGTAACACCGTTTCTTTACATGTGAGAGTTAAGAAGTAACCTCATGAGGCACCAATGTAAAAATAAAATTCACTTTATCCAATCTTTTCAACTTTAAGTGAAAGGAAATGCATAGAAGTAATAAAACTGTATGTAAAAATGAAGCATTTTATTTCGCTCCCAGATGGAAAATGGCAGATGAATGGGTTTCTATGAATACTGATCTGACACAGACACCGAGATATTGTGAAATATTGAGAATGGAATGTCTCAAATAAAATAAGGGACAGACAGGCAGACCAGGGATTAGAGACATCAACTTTGTTTTGAAGGGAAAGATTAAGAATCGTGTGTCATGGTAAACACACACACACACACACAAAGTTGTGGAGGAACTCAGCGGGTCAATAGACAACAGCCAATAGGTGCAGGAGTAGGCCATTCAGCCCGTCGAGCTAGCACCACCATTCAATGTGATCATGGCTGATCATCCCCAATCAGTACCCTGTTCCTGCCATCTCCCCATATACCCTGACTCCGCTATCTTTAAGAGCCCTATCTAGCTCTCTCTTGAAAGCATCCAGAGAACCGGCCTCCACCGCCCTCTGAGGCAGAGAATTCCACAGACTCACCACTCTCTGTAAGAAAAAGTGTTTCCTCGGCTCCGTTCTAAATGGCTTCCTCTTTATTCTTAAACTGTGGCCCCTGGTTCTGGACTCCCCCAACATGGGGAACATCTGGAACATCGGGTCAGGCAGCATCTGTACAAAACGTGACTCTCCACATACCTTGTCCATGTCTATTCCCTCCAGATTTGGTTTATAAGTTTTCAAGATACGGCATGGAAACAGGCCCTTCAGCCCATCGAGGCTACGCTGGCCATAGATCACCAGTTAAAGTTAGATTCAAACAAAAAACTGGAGTAAAGGGCCTGTCCCACTTTCACGACCTAATTCCCGGCCTCTGCCGAGATTGCCCTTGTCTCATACTCGCAGCATGGTTGTCACAAGGTCGTAGGTAGGTCGTAGGCAGGTCATGATGCTAGTCGTAGGTACTCGTGGCATCAAGTAGGTCGGGGCGTTTTTCTAGCCTGATGAAAAATGTCCACGAGTAAAAAGGTCGTGAATTAGGTCGTGAAAGTGGGACAGGCCCTTAACTCAGCGGGACAGGCAGCATTTCCAGAGAGAAGGAATGGGTGACGTTTCGGATCAAGACTCTTCTTCAGACTCCGAAGAAGAGTCTCGACCCGAAACGTCATCCATTTCTTCGCTCCAACGATGCTGCCTGTCCCGCTTACTCCAGCTTTTTGTGCCTATCTTCAGTTTAAACCAGCATCTGCAGTTCTTTCTTACACATTAGATTTGTACTATCCCATTCCCTACAAGCTAAGGGGCAATTTTACAGAGGACAATTAACCTATAAAACGGCATGTCTTTTCGGATAGTCATGGAGTCAGAGTCTGGGCAGCGGGCAGGTGCTATAGACCTGCACGAGAAGGGAGATCCTCCTGCCCCCACGAGTCTCGGGCAGATGGGGCTCGTCAGCCTGGGAAGGCAGTCCATCTAGGAGAGGGAAAACTCTGATTTAAAACCTCCACTGCCTTGTGGCCATATCCAGTCATGGAAAAGGCTCCAGGAGTAAACCTCAGGTAAATCCGGAGTCGGAGCCCTGAAGGCAGTTCGTCGTTGTCTACAACCTCGCTCTGGCAGCTCCTGCGACGGGGCTGGTGCCAAACTGTAACGGCCCTGCTGTTCCTTTGGATCGATCAGCGATGTGGATAGGGGGGGACGTGCTGCATGGGAACAGCCTGTCCTCCATATGACGTCGCCCAGGCTCGCATCCGACCAGGATGCATCACCCATGGTCAGTCAGGACCGAGGGGGGCCTACTATTATCAGAGTCCGTACAGTGTGGAAACAGCCCCTTCGGCCCAACATGTCCCAGGAGCACTAGTCTCAACTGCCTGCGTTTGGACCATAGCCCTCCAAACCTGTCCTTTCCGTGTACCTGTCTAACTGCTTCTTAAACGTTGCGATAGTCACTCTATGCCAGGGGTCGGCAACCTACGGCCCCTGGGCCGAATGCGGCCCATAACCCGAAATCATCGGCCCACGTAATCTTCCCACGTAATCATCCGGCCGGCCGAGCGCCGAGCTCTGGCTGTACCGCATCCTCACAGTGATGGAAGGCCAAAAGAAAAAGTTCCTTCTCGTCCCTTCTTTGTTCTCCCACCGGTTTCCTCCCACACTCCAAAGACCTACAGGTGTGTAGGTTAATTGACTTGGTAAATGTAATAAAAAAAAAAAATTGTCCCTCAGTGGGTGCAGGATAGTGGGTGTAGGATAGTGTTAATGTGCGGGGATCTCTGGTCAGTGCGGACCCGGTGGGCCGAAGGGCCTGTTTCCGCGCTATATCTCTAAACTAAACTAAACATTGTAACGCACCAGTTCCATAGAGAAAATGGGATAGTATCCTCGCTTACGGAAACACATCTCTTCCATAAGCTAGGGTACTGTTTGATTCATCTCCACTCTGTTGCGGACATTGGACTTTTGTCTACAGAACTGCTGCGTTACACTGCTGAGAGCGATATTCGGCACTCCTTATATTCCCTTTGCTCTACCTATGGTACTTGAGTTTGACTTGGCTGTGTTGGTGTATCATATTTTCCAATCTGATTGCACGGCATGCAAAGCAAAGGCTGTCTTTCTTGTTGGAGGTGGTACCTCTGGCATTCTTGTGACTCGAACACTTCTGGCCATGCAGATTTGGACTTTTTCAATTGTTTAAGCGTTGCAAATGGAATTGAACATTTGTGCAGTCAGAGAATATCGCCATTTCTGATTTTATTTTGAAAAAAAGCGACATTGACAAAGTCAAATAATGGAATTCCCAGGCACGGAACGGAACATAACTGGGCAATTTTCCACACTGTTGGGTAGATGCCAGTGTTGTAACTGGACTGGAACAGCTTGGGAGCACAGGTCTTCAATACAACAGGTAGGAGGACGTTGGCTGGTCCCACAGCCGTTGCGCTATTCAGTGCTCTCAACCATTACTTGACAACACGCAGAGTGAATCAAATTGGCCAAGGACTGTCTTCTGTGACGGCGCGGATCTCAGAGGGAAGCCAAGTTGGCAAATTGATTTGGCACTTCCAGCTGAGGTTCAGCCAAAGTGGTGGAGACTTGTTTATGCATCAAGCTTCATTATTCTGCATGCTGGGGCCTTGGTTCGTGATACAGGTGTATCCTCTCAATTATTATATTAATGCAAATGATAATACACCTTTTAAAAACATTTTAGGGAATGTAAACACCAGGAACATGTCACACAATGGAAATATTGGGCCCTTCTGCACACGCTGACCAAGATGCCCCATCTACGCTCGTCCCACCTGCCCCCATATGGCCCATATGCCTCTCAATCTTTATCCACATACCTGTCCAAAATGCAATTTAACCGTTATTAGAAGCATATTTGAAGCAGGATAATGGATATTTAAGAAACAGGTAAGTGTGGTATGTGTTGATCTTTAGTTTTTAGTTTGAGAGATACAGCGCGGAAACAGGCCCTTCGGCCCACTGGGTCCGCGTCGACCAGCAATCACCGCACGTTAACACTATCCTAACACATTAACGCTATCCTACACCCTACCAGGGACAATTTTACATTTACGAGACTACCGTGTGTTGGTCTCGGCCTGCCATCGGCATTCCTCAGCATGGGCCCACCACGGGTTGTGACCTCCCCACCATCAGAGGGATCTACAGGAGACGTTGCCTCAAAAAGACAGCCAGCATCGTCAAAGAATCACACCACCCTGTGTTAGAAAGAACTGCAGATGCTGGTTACAAATCAAAGGTAGACACAACATGCTGGAGTAACTCAGCGGGTGAAGCCGCTGAGTTATCTGGAGGAATGGAATGGGCGCGTTTCGGGTCGAGACCCTTCTTAGAAACATAGAAAATAGGTGCAGTAGGCCATTCGGCCCTTCGAACTAGCACCGCCATTCAATATGATCATCGCTGATCATCCAACTCAGTATCCTTTACCTGCCTTCTCTCCATACCCCCTGATCCCTTTAGCCACAAGGACCACATCTAACTCCCTCTTAAATATAGCCAATGAACTGGCCTCAACTACCTTCTGTGGCAGAGAATTCCACACATTCACCACTCTGTGTGTGAAATCTGAAGACTTCTTCAGACTCACTTTTCGTGTCGAGGCCCTTCTTCAGACATGTGAAGAAAGGTCTTGATCCGAAAAGTCGCCCATTACTTTTGTCCAGAGATGCTGCCTCACCCGCTGAGTTACTCCAGCATTTTGTGTCTAACCTCACCACCCTGCCAAGCTCTCACTTCAATCCTGCCATCCGGACAAAGGTCCTAGAAGCCTGAAAACTCTGACCTCCAGGTTCAGAAACAGCTCCTCCCCAATAACAGTTTGGTTTATTGTGATCACGTGCACTGAGGTACAGTGAAAAGCTTTTTTTCTGCCTGTTCTCCATTCAAAACGACTGGATAACATGCAAACAAAAAGTCATCATGTAAAGGATAAAGAGTGTAGCATTTAGTGCAACCGTCAGGTTATTGAACACTACAAACACCAGGTTTACTCCAAACTGTTTAAGAAGGAACTGCAGATGCTGGAAAATCGAAGGTAGACAAAAGTGCTGGAGAAACTCAGCGGGTGCAGCAGCATCTATGGAACGAAGGAAATAGGCAACGTTTCGGGTCGAAACGTTGCCTATTTTCTTCGCTCCGTAGATGCTGCTGCACCCGCTGAGTTTCTCCAGCACTTTTGTCTCCCTTACTCCGGACTGTCTTGGTTTTCCTCCAGAGTTGTGAATCTCTGGAGAGAAGGAATGGGTGACGTTTCAGGTCGAGACCCTTCTTCAGAATTAGGGGTATGCCATTTAGGACTGGGATGAGGAAAAGCTTTTTCACCCAGAGAGTTATGAATCTGTGAAATTCTCTGCCACAGAAAGCAGTGGAGGCCAATTCACTGGATGTGTTCAAGAGAGAGATTTGGCTCTTAGAGCTAAAGGAATCAAGGGATGTGAGGGAAAAGCAGGAACGGGGTCCTGATTTTAGATGATCAGCCAAAATCCTATTGAATGGAGGAGCTGCCTCGAAGGGCCGAATGGCCTACTCCTGCACTTATGTTTCCGTGTTGCACTTTGGGCTATTTTTGCATTAATATTGGGTTCTTTATAATTGATTGTACTTTTTTTCCCGGTTATTGCGTTATCTATGAGACCTGTTTACAGGCCTGTCATGCTGCTGCAAGTGAGAATTTCATTGTTCCGTTTTCAATACAAATGACAATTAAGCACTCTTGACTCTTGAACCAAGATCGATTGTAATGAGAGAGTGAAGGGTTTTCTGGCTCATCGGGTTATGGACTACACTGGTGCATATTTTTCTCCATCATGGCTTTCAAGAAAGACCAGCATCATAAAAACATAGAAACATAGAAAATAGGTGCAGGAGGAGGCCATTCGGCCCTTCGAGCCAGCACTGCCATTCATTGTGATCATGGCTGATCGTCCCCTATCAATAACCCGTGCCTGCCTTCTCCCCACATCCCTTGATTCCACTAGCCCCTAGAGCTCTATCTAACTCTCTCTTAAATCCATCCAGTGACTTGGCCCCCACTGCCCTCTGTGGCAGGGAATCCCATAAATTCACAACTCTCTGGGTGAAAAAGTTTTTTCTCACCTCAGACTTAAATGGCCTCCCCTTTATTCTAAGACTGTGGCCCCTGGTTCTGGACTGGCCTAACATTGGGAACATTTTTCCTGCATCTAGCTTGTCCAGTCCTTTTATAATTTTATATGTTTTTATAAGATCCCCCCCTCAGCCTTCTAAACTCCAGTGAATACAAGCCTAGTCTTTTCAATCCAGTGGACCTCAAAGAGGTTCGAGATAGATTTGCTTTTTCTTTCTCTTTTTCCTGACTTGGAAGCAGCTACAAGGGTATCACATTGTATACACTGACATGACCAACGTCCCTTCAAGGGGGAGTACTGTTCAACTTTAAATTGGACCACTTTCTTTAGTCCCTCTTTGCCAGTATGAGATGGTTTAGGTCGATTATGATCACGTGTGCCAAGGTACAGCGAAATGCCTTTTTTTGCATGCAATCCAAACAGATTTGAAATACTATACATAAGTACAATCAAGTCAAATACAGGTACAATAAATAGAGCAATGGTGAATGTACAGAATACAGCTGTCGGCATTGTAGCGCATCAGTTCCACAGACAAAGTCCAGTGTCCACAATGGGGTTGAGTTTAATCGGACAGTACCGTAACATGTTTCCGGACACGCGGAGTCAGGGGATATGGGGAGAAGGCAGGAACGGGGTTCTGATTGGGGATGATCAGCCATGATCACATTGAATGGCGGTGCTGGCTCGAAGGTCCGAATGGCCTACTCCTGCACCTATTGTCTATTGTCGATTGTCGTATGGAAGTGCTGTTCAGAAGTCTGATAACAGAGGGGAAGAAGCTGTTCCTGGGATGGCGGTGCGTGCTTTCAAGCTTCTGTATTTTCTGTCCGACAGGAGCAGGGAAAAGAAGGATTGACCAGGGAGGGACAAGTCTTTCATTATGTAGCGTGAAGTGTAGAATCAATGGTGGCAAAACCGATCCACGTGGTTGACTGAGTTACATCTAAAAGACTCTGCAATTTTTTGCAATCTTGGGCAGAGCTGTTTCCAAAACAATGCAGGAGTCGAATGCTCTAGATTGTAGACCTTTGAGATACAGCGTGGAGACAGTCCCTTCCAACACTGTGAAAAATGTCCACGAGTAGAAAAATACTCGTGATGAAAAAAATGGTTACTTTTTACTCGTACGAGCCGCTACGAGACATCCACGAACTCCTACGGCCCCGCTACGGACATTCGCCTGAGTTCGAATCGGGGGAAAATTCAGGAGAACTGTTGAATTACCTCGTACAGTGGGACAGGCCCTCAAGGCAGCAACCTTGCCACGATGACTACCCCTTCATCGCATATTCCTGCTTATGTTTCTGGTGAGCCCTGAATCCACAACCTTCTGACTCAGAGAGCAGAGTGTTACTGACTGTTGAAAAATAATCATCTTGCTACAAATCAGGGAAACCTCTTGCCAATAGCTTCTCCCCTCGGCGCCCATTCGCATCCTTGGTTAAATACTGCCCTGTTGTTGAGGGGAGCTTGATCTCTCCTCGAGCATTAGCACTAAAATATTTATATTTTTACACAGAAAGTAAACTGATTTGTAGAATGATCCCGAAACAATAATAAAAATCATGGAACCTGAAGTAGTAAAAAATAAATTAACTTGTGTAGCCGTCTTGTAGCAGCTGCCTTGTACACTGGCTTTTATTAAAGGTCGCCTCTAGTTGAACAATATATTTCTTGAATTGTCAAGATTTTTCTTGGGGCTGTGCTAGTCTCTTCGAGTTGACCGTCTTGTAGCGAGTTTTGCAGCTGGCCGCGCATGCTTTTGTTTTTCATGAGTTTAGAAGGTTGTGGAGGGATGTAATAGTGGCATTTAAGATGATGAAAGGATTCAATAAGGGAGTTATCAGAGAGAGTCATTTTCTGTGCCGAGGCATCATTAGGCAAGGACACTTTACAGGTAAGTCTGATATTAAGAAGCGCATTTTCACAGAGGGGTTGCTTGAATCTGTAAATCTCGGCACGTGAAAGTCGTTGGGAGACAAATGAAATTCTCCAACTTGAAAACACAGAAGGGCTTAAAAGGTTCAGTTCGGTTTAGTTTATTGTCACGTGTAACGAGGTAGAGGGAAAAGCTTTTGTTGAGTGCTATTCAGTCAGCGGAAGGACAATACATGATTACTAGAGGCAAGATGTTCAGGCACTAAAAAACTCTGAAATAGGCAGGCAAAAAGGCAATAAAATTACAAAAAATCACGAAAAAGGCATTTACTGACAAAAAAAAGGCATGTATTTCTGCCACCAAAATATGGTTAAAAATGATAATATAAAGGTATACTACATTAAATGACCAATGTTGCCTGGTTGCACATAATTACTAACATTTTTTTCAAATTATCTGGTGTTAAAATATGCCATCTGTCAGAGTATGCTACAGTTGTGAAAAACTTTTTCCCACCTCAGCTGAGGTCACTGGTGCATACCCGAAACAAGCTACAGACTCTATAATTCATGTTGATATCTTGTGCATTACAATTACCTTTGAGAACTTTAGTTATGTTTTATCAAGCTCTTTGTTCATTAAAATCACTCTCTCACATTTTAGAAACATAGGCTGATCATCCAACTCAGTATTCTGTACCTGCCTTCTCTCCATACCCCCTGATCCCTTTAGCCACAAGGGCCACATCTAACTCCCTCTTAAATATAGCCAATGAACTGGCCTCAACTACCTTCTGTGGCAGAGAATTCCACAGATTCACAACTCTCTGTGTGAAAAATGTTTTTCTCCTCTCGGTCCTAAAAGACTTCCCCCTTATCCGTAAACTATGACCCCCTTGTTCTGGACTTCCCCAACATCGGGAACAATCTTTCTGCATCTAGCCTGTCCAACCCCTTAAGAAATTTGTACGGTTCTCCCCTCAATCTTCTAAATTCTAGCGAGTACATGCCGAGTCCATCCAGTCTTTCTTCATATGAAAGTCCTGACATCCCAGAAATCAGTCTGGTGAACCTTCTCTGTACTCCCTCTGTGGCAAGAATGTATTTCCTCAGATTAGGAGACCAAAACTGTACACAATCCTCCAGCTGTGGTATCACCAAGGCCCTGTACAACTGCAGTAGAACCTCCCTGCTCCTATACTCAAATCCTTTTGCTCTGAATGCTAACATACCATTCGCTTTCTTCACTGCCTGCTGCACCTGCATGCCTACGTTCAATGACTGGTGTACCATGACACCCGGGTCTCGTTGCATCTCCCCTTTTCCTAATCGGCCACCATTCAGAGAATAGTCTACTTTCCTGTTCTTGCCACCAAAGTGGATAACCTCACATTTATCCACATTTTTCTTTCTATGTCTTTACCTACATCGCCAGGAACTTTACGAATATCGTCAGTTACTTTGTTGAAAACCTGTAAGTTATTCACTAATGTTTCGCCACGTTTGTCAAGGGAAGTGGTAGCTTGTGGGAAGTTTGCAAAATTGGAAGCAATAAATAGATTTTGGCGAACACTGAACCAGCGGGCTGCGGCAAGAGCGAATGAACGACCGACGGTGGCGCCCCTGGTTTCGCCCCGGTTGTGGAAGTTTTCTTGTAATTTATACTATGTTAACACGTTAATAACAACATTAATATTAACGTTTTAACATAGAAAATGTCATTGTAATCATGGTACAACTAGAGAAAATAGCACGACCTTTTAGCAAAACAGAAAAAAAGGCTGATTTAGGCACTCGATCGTGAAAAAGGCATTATCTTGGTTAAATCATCAAAAAAAATCTGTAGCCTCCCTTTGATCATGTATTTTGTTGGTTCACATGCTTGATCAATGGTGTTTTATCATTAATGTTTTATTATTATTAATGTTTTGTGTTTTCTGAGTCATTCATAACTGTCACTGTATGTCATGTTGTTACTTGTGGGTGGAGCACCAAGGCAAATTCCTTGTATGTGAATACTTGGCCAATAAACTTACTTACTTAAAAGGCATGAAAAGGCACTTATGGCATCTATGGCAAAAATCTGGCTCTAATGATTACAACCGAGCCACGGGTACCATGTAATCCTGTGTTACCTGCTCCATGATCGGATAGTCGGCGACTAAACCATCTCCCCCACCTGGTTTGCCAGGTGAGGAGGGGGGCTGTGGACCCCCAGCAGGACCAAAAACAAGACCTGTCAAAGGGCGGGTGAGCTCCTATCTGGGGTGGGAGATTGCAATAAGATCAAATAGAACAAGTTGTCCTACAACTTTAGGCTGAAGAAGCTACCAGCGAGCCAACGGCCATCCACACTTCAGTAGAAGTTGCGATCACTGTCGTACATAGCATTGTAAGGAATGATGTTAAAGCACACACACACACACCAAAATCCCATACTTCCAGTGGCGGAAGTCCGCAGGAACTGGAGGACAGAGATGTGTGGTGCGTCCGTCATCGTTCCCGTCGGAAACCAGCACCACTGATGTCGCTAATGTTTACAACGATGACGATTTATTTGGAAAAGCGTGCAAAACTCAAGTATAATACGTAGAGCCAAGGACAGATACAGAGTACAAAATATAGTTCTCAGCATTGTAGTGCATCAGTTCCATAGAGGGGTGGAAGATTGAAGGTAGACCAAAGTGCTGGAGAAAACTTTGGAAATAGCCAAGTTTTCGGGCCAAAACCCTTCTTCAGAACCGAAACGTTTTGGCCCGAAACGTTGCCTATTTCCTTTGCTCCATAGATGCTGCTGCACCCGCTGAGTTTCTCCAGCACTTTTGTCTACCTTCGATTTTCCAGCATCTGCAGTTCCTTCTTAAACAGGGGTGGAAGATTGCAACCTTCACGTGGTCTGCCCTGTTTCGACGAATGCAATCCACCCGGCGCGCACAATCAAATAGAACAAGTTGTCCTACAACTTCAGGCTGTGCACGCCATGCGCAAGAAGAAGTTCCATAGACAATGTCCAATATCCTCTGAGGGACTGAGGTGGATTAGACAGTACCCAAGCTTATCAAAGTACTGTTCAGAAGCCTGATAACAGAGGGAAGAAGCTGTTCCTGAGTCTGGCGGTGAACGCTTTAAGCTTCTGAGCCTTCTGCTGGATGGGAGCATGGAGGAGGAGGAATTACCAGAGTGGGCCAAATCTTTGATTATATTGGCTGCTTTCCCGAGGCAGAGTGGAGTCAATGGCGGGGAGGCTGGTTGTGTGTGACGGACTGGGCTCCATCTATAACTCTCTTCAATCAAAGTCAACAGTGGCTTGACGTGCGTTACTTTCAACTCTGATTTTTTTTCTCTCTCCAATGTCTATTCTCTTACTCAAATGAATGCTCAGCGATCCCTGCGGGAAAGGAGGAAAGGCAAATTCCTCTGGTTTTACAGCCTTGGCCAACAAAGGAATTGCAGTGTCAACATTGCACCACTTGTTGTCATAATTGCACTGTATAATGCAGTGCTGCAGACTAGTGAACACAAAACCACTCTGCACCAGGCTGCCAGGACTTATTTTCACCGTACATCAATCAAGGCATGATTAGTAGGTTTGAGAACTGCAGATGCTGGTAAAATCGAAGGTAGGCACAAAATGCTGGAGCAACACAGCGGGTGAGGCAGCATCTGTGGAGAGAAGGAATTGGCGACGTTTCGGGTCAAGACCTTTCTTTTGTAAGTTTGCGGCGCATACTAAAGTGGGTGGTGTCGCAGAGAGCAAAGATGGTTATCAAAAAGTACAGCAGGATCTTGATCAGCTGGGCCAGCGGGATGAGGAATGGTTAATGGAGTTCAACGCAAATAAGAGTGAGAGGTTGCGTTTTTGGACGTCAAGCAGGGCAGGATCTTCACCGTGAATGATGGGAAGTGTTGTAGAACGGAAGGATCTTGGAGTGTAGGTGCAGAGTCTCGGGGAGTTTGGGCATAGAAACATAGAAAGGAGGAGGCCATTCGGCCCTTCGAGCCAGCACCGCCATTCATTGTGATCATGGCTGATCGTCCCCAATCAATAACCCATGCCTGCCTTCTCCCCATATAGATTTCCCCAGGCATATAGAAGTCTCAGAGCGAGGACTAAATTCCTTGGAGACACAGGAGGATGAGGGGTGATCTTATAGAGGTGTATAAGATTGACAATAGACAATAGGTGCAGGAGTAGGCCATTCGGCCCTGCGAGCCAGCACCACCATTCACTGTGATCATGCTGATCATCCACAATCAGTACCCCGTTCCTGCCTTCACCCCATATCCCTCGACTCCGCTATCTTTAAGAGCTCTATCTAGCTCTCTCTTGAAAGCATCCCGAGAATTGGCCTCCTCTGCTTTCTGAGGCAGAGAATGTGTGGGGAATAGATGTGGCATGGAAACGTCACCTATCCAATGTTCCTCAGAGATGCTGCCTGACCTGCTAAGTTACTCCAGCATTCTGTGTCCTTTCGTAGACTCTCTCTCTTGAAAGCACTCAGAGAAACTGCCTCCACTGCCCCCTGCGGCAGAGAATTCCACAGACTCACCACTCTCTGTGAGAAAAAGTGTTTCCTCCTCTCCGTTCTAAATGGCTTATTTCAATGAGATTCCCTCTCATCCTTCTAAACTCCAGAGTGTACAAGCCCAGCTGCTCCATTCTCTCAGCAGATGACAGTCCCGCCATCCCAGGAATTAACCTTGTAAACCTACGCTGCACTCCCTGAATAGCAAGAATGTCCTTCCTCAAATTAGGGGAACAAAACTGCACACAATACTCCAGGTGTGGTCTCACTAGGGCTCTGTACAACTGCAGAAGGACCTCTTTGCTCCTATATTCGATTCCTATATTCGATTCCTCTTGTTATAAAGGCCAACATGCCATTTGCTTCTTCACTGGTTCTTTCGTTTCTATATTACAGAGAGCGAACATGCTTCAGAACTGAGTAATTCCCATAACCACTGCACGTGCATTTGGGAGACAAAGTGAAGGAGAAAGAGGCAGGGAGAAAAAGGGGACAAAGAAAAAAATATAAAAAAGGACATTTTGCATTGATTTTGCTGGAAAGAACGCTCCAGTCTTGAACGGAGGGAGCATAACGACCAAATAAATTTTAATGCAACATATTTGCCAACATATTTTAATGCAAATATCAAGGCATCTTGTGTGATGTTTATTATTAATTATTCAGCAACACTGGCAGGCTAGAACTACGAGAAATCACATTCGGTTTGTTTCCATCTGGGAAGGGATGCAATGTGTGGAAAAGAAACTATTCTCATTGTTCATCCCCAGCTGTTTTCTCAATGAACGCAACTTTTGAAGGGAAAATATTCAAGCAGACATGGAATTAAAATTTCATGCCCCGTCCATTATTTGTTACTTGAATCGTGGTACTAACATTCTCCGTGATATTTATGGCTCATGCTTTGATACACAATTTGTTCAATATTTTAGGAGAGCTGGTAGTGGAACATCAACACCTCCTTTGCTAATCATACAGACAGGCTACCCAATTTGCAGATCTGTTTCTTCCAAAGATGTGCAAGAGAAATGTCAACAGTCCATCAGACACTTGGCCAAATTGGCAATTCAAAAACAATAAGGAGGAATGGATTACACTGTGGATGTTATCCGGTTCAAAGGTTCAAAGGTTTCAAAGGTCTTTTACTGTCACGTGTACCAATTAAGGCACTGTGATTTGCGACTTACCATACAGCCATGCTAAAAAAAAGCAACAAGACGCACAACTGCATAAAAGTTAACATAAACATCCACCACAGTAGATTCCCCACATTCCTCGCTCGGGATGGAAGGAAAAAAAATCCAATCTTCTTCCTCTTTATTTTCCTGCGGTCGGGGCAGGCAAACCATCTGTCGGGGCGATCGAAGCTCCCGCAGCCGGCGGTCAAAGCCCCCGCATCAGGGCAGTAGACAATAGACAATAGGTGCAGGAGTAGGCCATTCTGCGCTTCGAGCCGTTCACTGTGATCATGGCTGATCATCCCCAATCAGTACCCCGTTCCTGCCTACTCCCCATATCCCCTGACTCCGCTATCTTTAAGAGCCCTATCTAGCTCTCTCTTGAAAGTATCCAGAGAACCCGTCTCCACTGCCCTCTGAGGCAGAGAATTCCACAGACTCACAACTCTCTGTGAGAAAAAGTGTTTCCTCGTCTCCGGCTTACTCATTATTCTTAATCTGTGGCTCCTGGTTCTGGACTCCCCCAACATCGGGAACATGTTTCCTTCCTCTAGCGTGTCCATGCCCTTAACAATCTTATATGTTTCAATGAGATCCCCTGTCATCCTTCCAAACTCCAGAGTGTACAAGCCCAGCTGCTCCATTCTCTCAGCATATGACAGTCCTGGGAATTAAGCTTATAAACCTATGCTGCACTCCCTCAATAGCAAGAATGTCCTTCCTCAAATTAAGGGATCAAAACTGCACAATACTCTAGGCGTGGTCTCACTAGGGCTCTGTACAACTGCAGAAGGACCTCTTTGCTCCTATATTCGATTCCACTTGTTATAAAGGCCAACATGCCATTCGCTTTCTTCATTGCTGCTGTACCTGCTCCCACATTCCCGAAAGTCGGTCTAATCAGAGACCGTGGGCTCCACGATGTTATAGTCCGCAGGCACCCATGGTTGGAGTTCCGAGGTCGTTCCCTTGCAAAGGGATCGCGAGCTCCGCGATGGTAAGGCTGCAGGCACCCGTGGTGGAGTTTTCGAAATCAGTCTCCAGCAAAGGCCGCCAACTCCTCGATGTTAGGCCGCAGTGCGGACGGGGGATACGGAAAATAATCGCATCGCCGTTGAGGTAGGAGATTTTAAAAAAGTTTCCCTCTACCCCCCCCCCCCCACCCCATAAAACAAACTAAAGAACACTAGATTTAACACATACTATTTAAACAACAAGAAGGAAGGGACAGACTGTTGGCGAGGCAGTCATTACTGGCGCCATCCGGTTGAATGGTAAAACAAGTCATTTCCCTGGACTCCATTTGATGGTACAACATATTTCTGGGTATGGTTTCACATTTTGGCATGGCATCTTTGCCTATGACCCCCAATTGCTTGTTTATTCCCGAGTTTTCTGATCTGAAACCAACCACCAAGCAAATTCCTTGTATGTGAATACGTTGACTTATCTCCGAAATCTACTCTAGATGGGTGGCACTTGGGGTGGCGCAGCGGTAGAGGGCTGCTGTGCGTATCTCTAAAACCCTCACCGCCGCCGACTCAGTGATCTCTTTCCATCACTCTGTATCATAAAGTTCCATCAATCGCCCTTCCAAATTCCTTATTTCTGGGCCAGCAGAGCCAAAGAGGTGTACAACTTAGAAAAAAGGCCATTTGGCCTCTAGTGTCATGCCTACCTGTTCTACTCCCATTTATAAGGTCGTAAGTGATAGGAGCAGAATTAAGCCATTCGGCCCATCAAGTCTACTCCACTATTCAAGCATGGCTGATCTACCTCTCCCTCCTAACCCCAAATTCTCCTCCCTTCTGCCCATAACCCCTGACACCCATACTAATCAAGAATCTATCTATCTCTGCCTTAAATATATCCATTGACTTGACCTCCACAGCCTTCTGTGGCAAAGAATTCCACAGATTCACCACCCTCTGACTAAAGAAATTCCTCCTCATCACCTTGAATTCTGAGGCGTGCCCTCTGGTCCTAAACTCTCCCTCCAGTGGAAACATCCTCTCCACGTCCACTCAATCCAGGCCTTTCGCTGTTTGGTACGTTTCAATGAGGTCCCCCCTCATCCTTCTAAACTCCAGCGAGTACAGGCCCAGTGCGATCAAACATAATTTGCTAGTTGAAGGTGGTTGCAGGTAGTGGAAGGTAAGACCTTTTTTTCACCCAGTTTTATTCCACCAGGGAGGTCTTACCTTCCACTAACTGCAACCTCCGGCAACCACATTCAACTAGCATCGCAACCGGCTACGACTAGAAAATGACCGATTTTTTAAACGGCAACCTAATTTTAATCGCGGCCGGATTTGAATGTTTTTAAAATAATCGCCGGAACATAGAAGAAGCTGAAACCACTTTCGACCATTAGGGAGACTGACAAAAACCTCCGGGAACCGCATGAAAACCTTGGGTGGGGTGCACAGTCTCCAGAAGTTTCCGTTCAGGTTTCCTAAGTGGGACAGGGGCTTTACTTCAGCACTTTGTGTCAGATTAGTGTGTTGTTTTTAAATGGACAACCAGCCACTAGGGCAGACAGGCAGAGCACAGCCCTGCACAGATGCACTTCAAAAAATCTCAAATGCTGACACGATGTTTGCGTCCACCTCTCTTCATTTTAATCCCACGACTGGAGAATAATTAGGAACTTGAACGCTGAATAATTTCCCTGTGCCTGAGACAAGAATGCTGAGGCAACGAATAAAGCTGAAATGAATGCAGATTATTTGAATGTGTTAAGTTCCTGATTCAGTCTTGCACTCGTGGTGCATAACATTCAGTAACTGAATTATTGGGCAGCTAACTCTATAGATTGTTCAAGAAGGAAGTGCAGATGCTGGAAAATCGTAGGTAGACAAAAGTGCCGGAGAAACTCAGCGGGTGCGGCAGCATCTATGGAGCGAAGGAAATATGCAACCTTTCGGGCCGAAACCCTTCTTCAGACTGATGCCGGGTGGGAGGGGGAAGAAGAAAGGAAGAGGAGGAGCCAGAGGGCTGAGGGAGAGCTGAGAAGGGGAGGAGACGACAAGGGCTACCAGAAATTGGAGAAGTCAATGTTCAAGTCTCTGGGGTGCAGACTGCCCAAGCGGAATATGAGGTGCTGCTCCTCCAATTTCCGGTGGTGCTCACTCTGGCCATGGAGGAGGCCCAGGACAGAATTGGAGGAGCAGCCCAGGACAGAATTGGAGGAGCAGCACCTCAAATTCCGCTTGGCCTTGTAGGTTATTTGGCTTAGCGAAGATTGTAAAATTGTCCCGAGTGCGAACGATACTGCTATCGACTCGGTGGGCCCAAGGGTCTGCTTCTGCACCGTATCTCTAAAGACCAAAGACTAAGGTGTATCTTACCATCTACAAAGGGAGCACCTTGTTAACGGTGAGCTTTGTGAATCCCGTATTATTCAGCTGGAATCTAACTGCTCTCCAAACTGATTTATACCAGTTCCGGAAGTGGCGGCGCTGCCTGGCAGCTGCGGCTCACCTGCAGTCCGTCTGTTTTTTATTTTATTTTTGTCTTCTTGTGTCTGTTTTAGTGATTATTTTGGTTTATTAGGCTGTGTATGTGTGTGTGGGGGGGGGGGGGTGGGAGGGGGGAGGGTGGGAGAAACAGGGTTTTAGTCTCTCCCTTCGGGGGGATGCGAGTTTTCTTGTCGTGTCCCCTGTCACCGTCTCCTTCTGTGCTGAGGCCCTAATGGCGGAGCTGGCAGCCTTGGAGCTATGGCGGCCTTTCAGCTTCCAGCAGCGGCGGCCTGGCTTCGGGGCTGCGGTGCTCCAGCGGCGTCCCGGCGGCAGCCTGGCTTCGGGGCTGTGGTGCTCCAGCGGCGTTCTGGCTGCGACCTGGCTTCGGGGCTGCGGTGCTCCAGCGGCGACCTGGCTGCGACCTGGCTTCGGGGCTGCGGTGCTCCGGCGGCGACCTGGCTTTCGGGGCTGCGGTACTCCAGCGGCGGCCTGGCTTCGGGGCTGCGGTACTCTGGCGGCGACCTGGCTTTCGAAGCTGCGGTGCTCCAGCGACGACCTGGCTTTGGAGCTGCGGTGTTCCAGCGTTCCAGCTGCGGGCCCTGTGGCGGCGTTCCGGCATTCCGGCGACGGTGGTGGCGGCAGCCCGGCTTTGGAGGCTCGGCCGCGGGCCTGGTGGACGGCAGCATCGGAGGCCTGGATCTCCTCAGCACAGAGGGAGAACAAGGAGGGAAGAAGACAGAGACTCTAAGACCTTTGCCTTCCACCCCAGTGAGGAGGTGCCTAGTGAACTCACTGTGGTGCATGTTAAATATATGTTTATTGTGTGTTTTGTTCTTTATTATATGTTATGACTGCAAGGTAACGAAATTTTGTTCAGACCGAAAGGTCTGAATGATAATAAAGGATAATCTAATCTAATCTAATCTATACACCCAGAGAAGATAGACACAAAATAGACAATATACAAAATAGACAAAATAGACAATAGGTGCAGGAGTAGGCCATTTGGCCCTTCGAGCCAGCACCGCCATTCAATGTGATCATGGCTGATCATCCTCAATCAGTACCCCGTTCCTGCCTTCTCCCCATATCCCCCGGCTCCGCTATTTTTAAGAGTGGAGTAAATCACTGGAGTAAAAATCACGACCTAATTCACGACCTTTTTAACTCGTGGACATTTTTCATCAGGCTAGAAAAACGCCCCGACCTACTTGATGTCACGAGTACCTACGACTAGCATCACGACCTGCCTACGACCTCCTAGACGACCGTGCTGCGAGTATGAGGTCGGCAGACTCGGCAGAGGTCACGAATTAGGTCGTGAAAGTGGGACAGGCCCTTAACTCAGCTGGTCAGGCAGCATCTCCGGAGAGAAGGGAAAGGTGATGTTTCAGGTTGGAACCCTTCTTCAACTTTCTAAACTGGTGGACAACCAAAAAGACTGAGGCACAATGGCATTTATCGGCTACAGTGACTGGTCCATGTCACAGCTCGACGGATAGGACATGCTGAGACAGCAGTGACTGATTGCATGTCTCTGCTGCAAAGGACTGGAATCAAACAAAAGTCCTAGGGGAAAACTCGGCACATGGCTACTGTAATTGTTATATGGTTATGTCAGTTAACCTGTCTTTCCCACTGAAGAGGTTGCATACCATGGTTACAATATCATCTGTGGAATCAAAAAGATGAGCTATTGTGGTTTCCAAGACCAAACCTCTTAGCTGTTTTCTACAATTGATTGCTTTATAAATCACATTTTATTTTCTGTTAACAATATGGATCTGAAGGAGAGCTACACCCGATAAAGAAAGCGTGCGAGTGGACACTACAGTGGAACCACCGATGATTCTACATTGAACTCTTCAATTTCAGGTCACTGAGTTACTAACAACCCCCCTCCCTCTTCTCTTTGACTTCTCTTTGGATGTGCACCCATATCTCCGCTTCCCTCTCTCCCTGTCCCTATCCTCCCACCTATATTCCTTCCTCGGGCTTCACAATTTGCCCCTTTTCTATCCTTATCTCTCACGTTTTGTCCCATCAGCTCCGGCTAGGGTTGCCAACGTTCTCACTCCCAGATAAAGGACAAAAGGTCAAAATAAGGGACAAATTCCCAACGGCAATTCGTTGACCGACTCAGCCGTGGCTGGGCGAATCATGAATTGGCTCAGGTGCTGGACTGCACACAAAGCCCAGCCGGCGGGCCAGCTGAGGAGTTTTGGCCCGGGCCGCGCGACGTCGCGCACAAAGTCCGGCGCCCCATCCAACTCATGAACCGATGATCGACCATGAGGAAGAGGGGTGGTGGTGGTGGTGTCGACGGTAAGCGAAGGTCCGAAGGTCGGGCAGCTGGCCGGGCTGCTGACCGACGGGCCCACGGGTGAGGCGCTGCTGCTGCTGCACTCCATGGGCTGCACTACATCGGGACGGGGACGGACACGGCGCTCCGACCCGACAGTCCCCTCGACCCGAGTAGTAGCAGTCAAATACGGGACAAGGGCGGTCCCATTTGGGACTAACCAATATACGGGATGTCCCGTCTAATACGGGACAGCTGGCAACCCTATCTCTGGCCTTTGTCCAACCATCTACTTATTAAAAGCCCTCCGTCACCTGTATCCAACGCCTGGGTGGGGTGGGGGGTGTCCGAGAACGAAGGGGGGACCCAGCCTGGGTGGGGTGGGGGTTGGCCGAGAACGATGCGGGGACCCAGTCTGGTTGGGGTGGGGGTCTCCAAGAACAATAGGACGACAAGGCGGGGGGGCAGTAGATAGCACAGTTTGGGGAACTTTTGTAACGTTGTCAGCGCCAGAAACGTGGCAACACTCGTGTACTGCCCAGGTGAGCTCTGCTGTACGATTTTACCGTGGTCTGCTCTATGATTTGAATTGAATCGAACACATTTTATTTGCCAGGTATGTATGCACCAGGCACGTGCCGTCAGGGTAGGCAAGGTAGGCAGTGCCTACCCTGACTAAAATTATAAAAAGATAATTATTAAATATAAATAGTACAGATTTCCAATTCATTTACTAAATTCAGTATTTATTATTAAATGGTTATTATTTTAAGAATCGATCTCAGGTAGGCATAATTCTCTCGTGCCGTTCAGTACGTGTGATACGCGTAACTGTGTTCAACTCACGTGCGGTGGGCGCTGCTTCAAGCCTTCACTGACAACGGGCAATAAAGGCAGCTGAAATCCTGCCTTTGCACCGTGGACTGTACGCAAGGTGCTGCACATGCCCACAGGACAGGAGACCAATCTGCGCATGCACGGTTTTTTAAAGATTTTTTTAATAAGTCGACTGTCTATAGGACTGATCAGTGCAAGCACGATTTATGGTTTTATGGTTTTTATGGTTTTTAAAGGTCGACTGACTGCCCAGTGCCTACCCTGAGTAATTACTCACGGCACGTGCCTGGTATGCATACAAGAAGTTAGTTTGCTCACAACTAACACCACGGGGTTTACTGGGTTGTATGTAAAACAAAGCATTTCACTGTGCCTCGGTACAAAGTTTCATGCACATTAAGACATTCCAAACAGGAACAGGTTCCACTCAATGTGTGGACAGATCCTACTTTGAACGGTCACCAACTGTGATTCGCTGGATGGAGGTCTTTATTATGCAAAACTGACCGCATGATGTTTGATTATGAGGTAAAAGATCACAAGGCATTAACTTTATGGAACAATGCTGTCTCTGTCTCAGGGTACACAAGGCTGAAACGTCACCCACCCATGTTACTCCAGAGATGCTGCCTGACCCGCTGAGTTACTCTAGCACATTGTGTCCTTTTTTCGCAAACCAGCATCTGCAGTTCCACCCAACAAACAGCAAACAATGTGTGGGAAGGAACTGCAGATGCTGGTTTAAATCGAAGATACAAAAAGCCGGAGAATCTCAGCGGGACAGGCAGCGTCTCTGGAGAGAAGGAATGGGCAGTGTTTCGGGTCGAGACCCTTCTTCAGACTGGAGTCTGAACAGCCCGTTTCATTCATCAGTGTTACTTTTTTGCATATCTTTCATTCATTGTTCTTTATCTCTCTACACCATCGTCTATATCTCTTGTTTCCCTTATCCCTAACCAGTCTGAGGAAGGGTCTCGACCCGAAACGTCACCCATTCCATCGCTCCTGCTGAGTTACTCCAGCTTTTTGTGTCTATCAGCAGTTCCTTGCTTCGACAAACATAAGCAAATAGGGCCAGCTCGGACAGACATTATGGTCGGCATGGACCTGTTGGGCCGCAGGGCGTTTCCACGATGTATAACCCCAACTCCACGTCCAAGTGTAATGGAGTGGGAGATTGCAACCTTCACGTGGGTCCGCCCTGTTTCGACGAATGCAATCAACCCGGCGTGCACAATCAAATAAGATCAAATAGAACAAGTTGTCCGACAACTTTAGGCTGTGCACGCCACACGCAAGAAGATGCAGAAGTACAAGTGTGATGATTTCAGAAACGGTCTGATAGAGATATGTCGCACTCTGACAGTTTTACTGTCCTTTGCAAAATCCTGCGTCTATCTCATCTTCTCGGTGGATTGTCACCTTGTCGTGGTGGAGAAGCTTGTGTGGTCCTGAGACCCTGAGAGCGATGCCGTCTGGAGCTATGCTCCTGGTAGGGCCACCCATGGCGGTAAGGTCGAGGGGGAGGTCTCTGACAAAGAGCAATCCCACCAAGATCTCAACGGTGGAACAGGCGGAGGACGATGGCTGACCTTAGTGGAGCGTCACAACGGCTGGGAAGGCGGATGAAGGCTGCAGCAGAAAAGGGTCTCCGGTCGTCTTGGACTCCATGCCACTGGATCCTGACCCAGATCTGTCAAGGACCGTGGGGTGGCTGTCTGTGCACCAGTCTCCCCACGTTAAACAAAGTCACGCACTGGCGTCCTCCATATAGGGAATAGCACCCTGGAGACACCCATGGTCAGCCATGACCGAAGATGGCCTAAGATCTCATCTAAACATAAATCTGTCTGCACATAGAAAATGGGAGGACTAGGATCACCTGACCCTTCGAGCCTGCTCTGTCATTCACAGAAACATAGAAAATAGGTGCAGAAGGAGGCCATTCGGCCCATCGAGCCAGCACCGCCATTCATTGCGATCATGGCTGATCGTCCCCAATCAATAACCCGTGCCTGTCTTCTCCCCATACCCCTTGATTCCACTTGCCCCTAAAGCTCTATCTAATGCTCTAATTCAATATGAATGTGACCAATCATGCAAATGTTGTCACTAGAGTAGACGGGACATGCTGGCCAGTGTCAGCGAGATGGGCCGAAGGGCCTGTTTCCACGCTGTCAGACTCTAGCGATGCACACTTTCAAGCTCTGTGCACTGTCAACTGGTACACAAATTGGTGCCACGTTCCCACCATCGACAGTTGTCGGCCTTCAAAAGTAACTCAATGGCTGTGAAATACTTTGGGACAAAGTGATGCTGTGAAAGGTGCCGTGCAACTTCAAGCCCTCCTTTCATTCTCAGGCTCTCCTGCCACCTTCAAAGAGCTATGTACATAACACCCTCAGGGCTCTCTGTTCCTGTACTTCATTCAAATGCGCTCCATTCAGTTTACATTGACTTTCCTCGGCTCTCCCCACCAATATTAAATTGAGCACTTAACTACATTAAAATCCATCTGTCATAAGCACTTAAAGCACTCCTGTGTTTATCCTCATTGTGTTTTATGTCAATGGCAAAACTTTGAAATTACGCCAAGGTCATTTACGCACAATGGCATGATTAGGTGTGCCTGGTGTCTCAACATAGAAATGCTGCACTAAATCCATCTTTCGTGCTACCTTGAGGAGATTTTGCAGTGGAGCAGTAAAATGTGGGCAATAGGAACTGCAGATGATGGTTTACAAAAGCACACAAAGTCGCCAAACACTTACCGCCGGTCTGCCAGGGCCAATTGGATGACCTGTTGCTAACCATTTTGGAGACACAAAACTGGAGGAATGTGCCTGTCCCACTTTTCATCAGGCTAGAAAAACGCTCCGACCCAATTGATGCCACGAGTACCTACGACTAGCATCATGGCCTGCTACAACCTACCTACAACCTCCTACGTGAAGACCATGCTGCGAGTACGAGTCAAGGGCAAACTCGGCAGAGGTCGTGAATTAGGTCGTGAAAGTGGGACAGGCCCTTATCTTAGCGGGACAGGCAGCATCTCTGGAGAGAAGGCACGGGTGACGTCACCCACGCCTTCTCTCCAGAGATGCTGCCTGTCCCGCTGAGTTACGCCAGCTGTTTTGTCTATAGAACAGTACGATCAGGAACAGGCCCATCAGCCCACAATATCTGTGCTGAACATGATGCCAAGATAAACTAATCTCCTCTGCCGGCACATCATAGGATCATCAGTGATAGGAGCAGTATGAGGCCATTCAGCCCATCAAGTCTACTCCACCATTCAAACATGGTTGATCTATCTCTCACTCCTAACCCCATTCTCCTGCCTTATCCCCCTCTGGCACCCGTACTAATCAAGAATCTATCTTCTGTGCCTTAAAAATATCCACCGACTTGGCCTCCACAGCTTTCTGTGGCAAAGAATTCCACAGATTCAACACCCTCTGTCTAAAGAAATTCCTTCTCATCTCCTTCCTAAATTTTTTGTTTACAATAATGGCAGGAGTAGGCCATTCGGCCCCTCGAGCCAGCACCGCCATTCAATGTGATCATGGCTGATCATCCACAATCAGTACCCCATTCCTGCCTTCTCCCCATATCCCTTAATGGTGGAAACGTGGCACCAATTTGTGTAGACGGGCCATGCTGGCCAGTGTTGGCGAATTGGGCTGAAGGGCCTGTTTCCACGCTGTAAGACCCTTAAGGGTCTCGACCCAAAATGTCACCCATGCCTTCTCTCCAGGGATGCTGCCTGTCCCACTGATTACTTCAGCACTTTGTGTGTATCTTTGGCTTTAAACCAGCATCTGCAGTTCCTTCCCACACATGCTAACCATTTTAATTTCCCTTCCCATTCCCACACTGCCCTTACTGAAAGTCACGGGAAAGGGATACGAGAGATATAGAAGATGATGTAGAGAGATAAAGAACAATGCAAGTAAAGATGTGCAAAAAAGTAACAAAGGAAACGGGCCATTATTAGCTGTTTGTTGGGTGAAAATGAGAAGCTGGTGCGACTTGGGTGGGGGAGGGAGAGAGAGAGAGAGAGAGAGAGAGAGAGAGAGAGAGAGAGAGAGAGAGAGAGAGAGAGAGAGAGAGAGAGAGAGAGAGAGAGAGAGAGAGAGAGAGAGAGAGAGAGAGAGAGGAAATGCACGGATTACTTGAAGTTAGAGAAATCAATATTCATACCACTGGGCTGCAAGCCTTCCCCCGAGTCGCATATCGACTGGTTTATTACAAACCACAACTATCTCGACTACACTTCTTCCCACCCTGCTTACTGGAAAAACTCCATCTCCTAGCACCAAATCCTGCATCTACGCTGCATCTGCGTCCAAGATGAGGTGTTCCATACCAGGACATCCGAGATTTTCGTTTTCTTTAGTGAACGGAGGTTCCCCTCTCCAATCATAGATAAGGCCCTCACTCGTGTCTCTTCGGTACCCCGCAGCTCTGCCCTTGCTCCCCCTAGTCGCAACAGAGACAGAGTCCTCCTAGTCCTTAACTTCTACCCCATCAGCCGTCGCATACAACACATAATCCTCCGAAATGTTTGCCACTTCCCAACGGGATCCCACCACCAGCCACATTTTCCCATCTCCACCCCTTTCCGCCTTCCGCAGAGACCGTTCCCTCCGCAACTCTCTGGTTAACTCACCCCTTCCCATCCAAACCACCCCCTCCCCAGGTACCTTCTCCGCAACTGCAGAAGGTGCAACACCTGTCTCTATATCTCCTCCCTCAACTCTGTCCAGGGACCCTGACAATCCTTTCAGGATAGGCAGAGGCTCACTTGCACCTCCTCTATTCTCATCTACTGTATCCGTTGTTCAAGATGTGGACTCTTACATCGGCGAGACCAAACGCAGACTGGGCGATCGTTCGGCGGAACACCATTGCTCAGCCCGCGTGAACCAACCTGATCTCCCTGTTGCGGAGATGGTCCAAGTGAATTTGAGTTCAGGACGAGGCCCGCACGAGTGCCCGTGGCTATTCCTTGTATTTGGAGGAGGTTGGAGGAGTCGAAGGAAAAGTTGTGAAGAGCGAGGAGGAGGAGAATAATGGTAGAGGGAAATTGGCCACCTGCCAGGCTTCGTCCCGCACCTACTTCTCCTTTCTTGCCATCTCTCCCGTACTTTATCAGTCTGAAGAAAGGTCCCGACCCGAAATGTCATCTGTCATCCCCTCCACAGATTCTGCCTGACCTGCTGAGTTCCTCCAGCGCTGTGTGTTTTTTCCCCAATACCACCACCCTCTGACTCCTTCCACCAACCAGTTTTAAAATCAGTCGGACAACTCATCCAGGATCCCAAGTGATCTAAACTAACCCCAAGTAACTATACGTTGCGGTTTGTTTGATAGCCTTCTTGGGAAATACCTTCGAACACTTTGTTACTTTAAAAGGCTCCGCTTCTTCTTTCGTCTCCAATCATCTATGTTTCAGATGTTGGGCCAGGCTCTTGCACAGTGGACAGTCTTCTCGTTTGCCACCGCTGGATCTTCCAGGCGGCATTGTTCACCAAGAAGTGGGCATCTCAGTAGGTGTGGCATGGATTGTACAGATGTTCCACATTCACATCCTGTGTCTGCCACATCTGCATGGCCCCGTTTGCTCATATTGGTCTTGCATTCGGCCCATCCCTGTACGAAGCCTACTGAGGGACTTCCAGGTCTTCCAGTCTCACCTGTGGCCAGGTGGTAGCTGTACCTTGGTTGGGATCGGCATCTTTATGTGGTGATGGTTTTCACTGCGTTTCTTTTCCCCACAAGGCTAGTCTGGTTGCTTGAGGAGTCGAGTCAAGTCAAGTCAAAATGACAGGACAATGAAATTATTTCTTTGCTTAGCACAAGAGAACATAGTAGGTATTGACTACGAAACAGATCAGTGTGTCCATATACCATTATATACGTAAATACACACATGAATAAATAAATTGATAAAGTGCAAATAACAGATAATGGGTTATTAATGTTCAGAGTTTTGACCGAGCCAAGTTTAATAGCCTGATGGCTGTGGGGAAGTAGCTATTCCTGAACCTGGACGTTGCAGTCTTCAGGCTCCTGTACCTTCTACCTGAAGGTAGCAGGGAGATGAGTGCGTGGCCAGGGTGGTGTGGGTCCTTGACGATGCTGCCAGCCTTTTTGAGGCAGCGACTTTGAGGCAAGAGATGGTGACAGTGGCTGGACTGTGTGGAGGAAGCTCTTCCTCTTCCTCGACTTCAGCCGTTTTGGGGCTGGGTGATGGGAGTGACAGGAATGGCGGGCGTCCCCAACTTGCCCACTTCTTTCAGTTCTACCGTCGACTGAACTGCGGATTCCTGGTAGTACAATACCGGCCAAGACATGCAAGCTATCCACATCCGTTGGTTTTAGGCAGCCAGTGACGCATCTGCAGCTGTCATTAGCTCAGCATTGAAGGGTCTCGAGCCGAAACCTCACCCATTCCTTCTCTCCAGAGGTGCTGCCTGTTCCGCCGAGCTGCTCCAGCTTTTTGTGTCTATCTTCGTTTTAAACCAGCACCTGCAGTTCCTTCTTACACCTATTGTAGTTTATGTGCTACTGCAATGAGTACTATTCATTCGAAACTGTCACTGTATGTCATGTTGTGGGCGGAGCACCAAGGCAAATTCCTTGTATGTGAATACTTGGCCAATAAACTTACTTACTTACTTATTCAATTGCTTACAACCCAACTGTACGAACAAAGAAACGTCCCATTTTTGGTAACCTCTAACAACAGCCCCCCACCCATCCTTTTTCTCCCACACACCCTCCTTATTTTCCTTTCCTCCCCCCCACCTGAACTTGCACTTTTCGACTCTCCTCATCCACCTGCATTCCTTCCTCCAGCTTCACAATTCACAACTCTTCAATCTCTTTGTCCCACACCTTTTTTCCTTTCTGGCCTTTGTCCCCTTTCCGCGAAGACCGCTCCTTCCGTAATCCCTGGTCAATTCTTCCCTTCCCACCCTTCCCACCGCAACCGCAGGAGGTGCTACACGTGTCGCTCTACCTCCCCCTCGACTTCATTCAAGGACCCACGCAGTCGTTCCAGGTGCGGCAGAAGTTCACCTGCACCTCCTCCAACCTCATCTATTGCATCCGCTGCTCTAGGTGTCAGCTGAACTGCATCGGTGTGACCAAGCGCAGGCTTGGCGATCACTTCGCCCAACACCTCCGCTCGGTCTGCATTAACCAACCTGCTCAGCACTTCAATTCCCCCTCCCATTCCGAATCCGACCTTTCTGTCCTGGGCGTCCTCCATGGCCAGAGTGAGCACCACCGGAAATTGGAGGAGTAGCACCTCATATTCCGCTTGGGCAGTCTGCACCCCAGCGGCTTGAACACTGACTTCCCCAATTTCCGGTAGCCCTTGCTGTCTCCCCCCCTTCTCAGCTCTCCCTCAGCCCTCGGGGAGAGGGAAATGGTGCCTATTTCTTTCACTCCATAGATGCTGCCGCACCCACTGAGTTTCTCCAGCACTTTTGTCTACATTTGTCCAACCATCTGCTTATCAAATATCGTTCTCCCCCCCTCACCTGTATTTACCTATAACCTACCACACTTTGTCTTTTCCTTTCCTGCTTTCTCCTCCCCCCCGCCCCGACTCAACAATCCTTCTGACGTCCTGACAGGTCACGACCCAAAACGTCATCTTTCCAAGTTCTCCAGAGATATTGTCTGGCCGTTTTGAGTTACTCCAGCACAATGAGCCTTTGTTTAATTCATTCATTAATCAGCTTATAAACTTATCTTCAAACAACCCACAAGTCAGCGAGGAAACTAGATATTAAATTAAAAGGCATGAATTGCTGGAGTGACTCAACCGGTCATTCAGCATCTGAAATGTCAGAGAGCCAGGCTGAGACCGCACACAAACTGGAGGAACAGCACCTTGTGCAACACCTGGGTAGTTTACAACTACCAGGTATGAACAATGATATTTTCATGTTTAGGTAACTAATCGCAACACTGCCTTCCATCCTTCCTCTTCCTCTCCCCCCCCCCCCCTCCCACTGTGCACCATGTTGACTAGCACCCATTTCTTTCCTCCATCGCCACCTATATTCCTTCCTCCGGCTTCACAATTCACACTTCTTCAATCCTTACGCCTTTGTCTTTTCACCTCTGCCCTTCGTCCAACCATCTACTTATCAAACCCCCTCTTCACTTGTATCCACCGATCACTCATCAAGCTTTCCCCTGCCTTTCCTCTCCTCCAGATTTTTCTTCTCGCCCCCCCCCCCCCCCCCCCCCAACATAACCAAACTGAAGGGTCCCAACACCAAACCTCACATAGAAACAAAGTAAATAGGTGCAGGAGGAGGCCATTCGGCCCTTCGAGCCTGCACCACCATTCATTGTGATCATGGCTGATCATCCACAATCAGTAACCTGTGCCTGCCTTCTCCCCATATCCCTTGATTCCATTAGCCCCTAGAGCTCTATCTAACTCTCTTTTAAACCCTTCCAGTGATTTGGCCTCCCATGCCTTCTGTGGCAGAGAATTCCACAAATTCACAGCTCTCTGGGTGAAAAATGTTTTTTCTTATCTCAGTTTTATTCTTGGATTGTGGCCTCTGGTTCTGGACTCCTCCAACATTGGGAATTTCTTTTCCTGCATCTCGTTTGCCCAATCCTTTTATAATTATATACGTTTCTATAAGATCCCCTCTCATCCTTCTAAATTCCAGTGAATACAAGCCCAGTCTTTCCAATCTTTCTTCATCTGACAGTCCCACCATCCCGGGGTTTAACCTGGTGAAACTACGCTGCACTGCCTCAAATGGCAAGGATGTCCTTCCGCAAATTAGGAGAGCAAAACTGCACACAATACTCCAGATGTGGTCTTACCAGGGCCCTGTACAACTGCAGAAGGACCTCTCTACTCCTATACTCAAATCCTCTCGCTACAGAAGGTAGTTGAGGCCAGTTCATTGGCTATATTTAAGAGGGAGTTAGATGTGGCCCTTGTGGCTAAAGGGATCAGGGGGTACGGAGAGAAGGCAGGTACGGGATACTGAGTCATGATCACATTGAATGGCGGTGCTGGCTCAAAGGGCCGAATGGCCTACTCCTGCACCTATTTTTTTTATATGTTTCTATGTTTCTATGAAGGCCAATTCATTAGCTTTCTTCACTGCCTGCTGCACCTGCATGCTTACTTCCAGTAACCACCTATCCATCTTCTCCAGAAATGCAGCCTGACCCGCTGAGTTACTCCGGCATTTTGTGTCTTTTTTTTCACCCCCTTAAACCAGCATCTGCTGCTTCTTGTTTTTACAGGGGAATTTCTTAGGAGAGGCACTAAAAATGCCGTTGTCACCCTTTCCCCTGGAGATATTGGCTCCTATGACAAGGAAAGCAAACAAAGGAGTAATTTATAAGCAAGCCAAATCAGGTGGAGCAGGCGCTGATGAAATCTCTGTGGTGGAAGACGTCTTTCTAACCCACGGTAAACAGAGGCGGCAAGGCCATTACTGATCCTTTATTGTCGGGGATTTATTCTAATTATAACAAGTAGATAATACTTTATCATGAACAATTCAAGCAAAGCAAGATCACCCTTGCAAACTAGCGCATTGCCAACCATAATTCTACTTTACGACCCGCATTTATTTGGTGACAGCTTAACAGAGAAGCGTTCAGCTACATTTTTGCAGGGAAATATCATGAATGCAAACTGGATCCATGTTAAACATCCACAGAAGCCAATCCCTTTATTGCCAAGGTAGACAAAAAATGACGAATTCGACCCGAAACGTCGCCTATTCCTTCTCTCCATAGATGCTGCTGCCTCACCCGCTGAGTTTCTCCAGCATTTTTTTGTCTACCTTCGATTTTTTCCAGTGTCTGCAGTTCTTTCTTAAACCTTGTTGGCCAAGCACTCTTTTCCTTTGCGAACTGCATGCTCTGCAGAATGACAGACCTGACCAATGGAATGAAATATTGTACGTCCCAGTGAGCAGCAGAACATAGAAGAGTACAAATGTGTCGGAAGGAACTGTAGGTGCCGGTTTAAACCGAAGATAGACGCTAAAAGCTGGATAACTCAGCGGGGACATGCAGCATCTCTGGACAGAAGGAATGGGTGACGTTTCAGGTCGAGACAGAGAGTGGTGAGTCTCTGGAATTCTCTGCCACCGTTGAGGCCAGTTCAGTGGCTATATTTAAGAGGGAGTTAGATGTGGCCCTTGTGGCTAAAGGGATCAGGGAGTATGGAGAGAAGGCAGGTGCAGGATACTGAGTTGGATGATCAGCCATGATTATATTGGATGGTGGTGCAGGCTCGAAGGGCCGAATGGCCTACTCCTGCACCTATTTTCTATGTTTCTATGTTTAGACGGTCTATAGAAGAGTACAACACAGGAATTGGCCGTAATTCTTGTTTCCATGATAGGATTTGAACGCACTTGAGGTCAATAGACTAGAACAGGGGTGAGGAACCTGCGGCCTTAAGGCAGCATGCGGCCTTCTAGGCCATTAAGTGCGTCCTTTTGAATGAATCCAAATTTTGTAGAACAAATCCTTTTATTTTACTAATATGTGTTTGTTCATCTTTTATTCATTTTATTTTCATCTTAAAGTGAACCTATTTAAATCACCAAAGAGTAAAAGAAGATTCAATGATATAATCCTCCCCAACTGACAGCCACAATTAAAACATTAGTAATTCATGAGGGCTATTTTAACAAAATAATGTACATTTTGAAGTGTATATAATTGAAGATTCTTGGATGTGGCCTTATTTGATTCCAGCTAACTTCATGCGGCATTCCGACCTGAAAAGGTTCCCCACCCCTGGACTAGAACGTTGAACGGTACAGCATAGGAAGTGGCCTTTCGGCCCAAAATGTCTGGGCTGAACACGACACCGTTAAATTAATCTCCTCCGCCAGCATCCATATCCCTCCACTTCCTGCATATCCATGTGCCGCTCTCAAAGCCTCTTAAATGCCACTATCCCATCCACCACAACCAGCGCGCTCCAGGCACCCACCATTCTCTGAGGACTTTGGGTGCCCTGCACGTCTTCCTTAAGCTTTGCCCCTCTCACCTTGAATAGCTTTAAGGTGAGAGGGGCAAGGGTCAAAGACTAGAGAGTATAGCTTCAAGCTGAGAGGAGCAAATGTCAAAGACTGGTTTAGTTTAGAGATAGTTTCTAGTTTAGAAAAAGGCCATTCGGCCCACTGAGTCCGCACCGACCAGCGATCCCCACACATCAACACTGATCTACACACACTAGGGTCAAGGGATATGGGGAGAAGGCAGGAACGGGGTACTGATTGTGGATGATCAGCCATGATCACAGTGAACGGCGGTGAAGGGCCGAATGGCCTACTCCTGCACCTTTTGCCTATTGGGACAATTTATACACCAAGACAATTAACCGACATCCCTGTACGTCTTTGGAGTTGCGGGAGGAAACTGGAGATCTCGGAGAAAACCCATGCGGTCACAGGGAGAACGTACAAACTCCGTATGGACAGCATCCGTAGTCGGGATCGAACCCTGGTCTCTGGTCTCTGGTGCTGCAAGCACTGTACGGCAGCAGCTCTACCACTGCGCCACCGTGGCTGCCCACTAGTGGGCATAACTCTCCAGTCATTTGACCTTTGCCACTCTCATCTTAATGCTATGTACTCTAGTCTTTGACATTTGTCCCTCTCATCTTAAATCTATGCGCTCTACTCTTTGGACATTTGCTCCTCTCACCTTGAAGCTACACCCTGTAGTCGTTGACATTTGCTGCTACCGTGAAGCTGGTCAGGCACAGTCGGATTCAGTGGGTGGAAGGGGTTGCATCTTTAAACTAACAGAAACTACATTAGGAGCAGCCGCATCTCAAAAGATATTTGTTTTATGAGAAAGGCTTTCTACAGGATGTCATCAGGATGTGATAAGGACCCAAGTATTTGGACTTGTCCAACCTTAGCCAACCAATGCAGTTCAACAGTCACAGATAAGCCGGGATTCACCGCCTTGTCATTCACAGACCAACAACTGGTTCATGATCCTTGCCTCCAGCGCCCGCATGATAAACCATTGTTCTTTTTCTAAGATTACACATCGCAAATGTTGACAACCTTATAAAAGGGTGGTGGGTGTCTGGAACAAGCTGCCAGAGGAGGTGGTCGCGGCTGGGACTATCCCATCGTTCAAGAAACGGTTGGTCAGGTACGTGGATAGGACAGGTTTGGAGGGATATGGACCAAGCGCAGGCAAGTGGGACTAGTGTAGCTGGGACATTGTTGGCCGGTGTGGGCGAGTTGGGCCTGTTTCCACGCTGTTTCACTCAATTACTCTAAACAATATCATCTGCTCCTTTTTCTGGATTGAAAGACATTTTCTGGATTGATATATCCAAATATGGTCCTGTCCCACTTCATTCGAGAGTTAAAAAAAAAAATCAAACTCGTGGTAAGCACGTAGAATGAACGTAACGGGTACGTCAGAGCTCGGGGACGTCTCTTAGTGGCTCGTAGCGCTAACGGCAGGTACTCGGGAAACGTGGTAAGCTCGGGAAGACTCGTGAAGATTTTTCAACATGTTGAAAAATGTCCACGAGAGCCTCGAGTACCGACGAGCGGCCATTACCGTAAATCTCCAAGTTTGAATCAGGGCAAACTCGGGAGAGAATACAACGTCTGATGGGTTGAAAGGCGAGGACTGGGAGGGCTCTGTCCCTGTTGCAACTGAGGTGGGGGGGGGGGGGGGGGATCAAGAGGGTTGGCTGGGATACCAAGCGGGCATTCACAGCGGCCCGCGTGTTAACTGACTGTGGACCAATGCTGTTTTTGGGTGTGTGGAGGGACGCGCCCAGTAAAAAAAAAAAAAAAAAGGGTAAACCCACCTTCGACTACCCGCCGCCTGGACCCGTGAATGGCCATCTCGGCCAGGCCCAGGAGCAGACCAACAGGGAGACCGCCCCTCTCCCTCCCCTCTGTGCCCTGTCGGTCTGCTCCTGGGTCTGGCCAAGGTGGCCATTCGCGGGTCCAGGCAGCGGGGTAGTCGATGGCCGCACCGGGGTCGGCCGCCTGCCCCTTTTCCGGGCCTACGTCCATGCCCACGGGGACTTTGGCGGCCTTCCGTGAACGCTGGCCACCACGAGGGGGTGGTGGAGTGTATTGTTGACAAAGTTGCCGATATATTAATTTGATGACCGTTTCTTTGTGAACTCGATATAGGCAGCCTTTGATCGTGTTAATACTCTGTATGTTTATTTTTATATTCTGAATAAAAGTATTTGTATATTAAGAAAATAAAGGCAAACCCGCCATAGCAGGGAGAAGGAGCTTCAACCTGCACAGACAACCACAATGAAAAAGCAGACCCTGTTGGAGTGGGAGCCACGTGGCAGCTGGGCGATGTTTTGGTAGAAACTTTGGACAATAGACAATAGGTGCAGGAGTAGGCCATTCGGCCCTTCGAGCCAGCACCGCCATTCGATGTGATTCTGGCTGATCATCCCCAATCAGTACCCCGTTCCTGCCTTCTCCCCATATCCCTCCGACTCCGCTATCTTTAAGAGCCCTATCTAGCTCTGTCTTGAAAGTATCCAGAGAAACAGCCTCCACCGCCCTCTGAGGCGGAGAATTCCACAGACTCACCACGCTCTGTGAAAAAAAGTGTTTCCTCGTCTCCGTTCTAAATGGCTTACTCCTTATTCTTAAACTGTGGCCCCTGGTTCCGGACTCCCCCAACATCGGGAACATGTTTCCTGCCTCTAGTGTGTCCAAACCCTTAATAATCTTATATGTTTCAATATGATCCCCTCTCATCCTTCTGAACTCCAGAGTATACAAGCCCAGCCTCTCCTTTCTCTCAGCACATGACAGTCCCGCCATTCCGGGAATTAACCTGGTAAACCTACACTGCACTCCCTGAATAGCAAGAATGTCCTTCCTCAAATTAGGGGACCAAAACTGCACACAATACTCCAGGTGTGGTCAAAAGCAGGAAGCAGATAGTACCAGGCCTTGAATGCGGCACTACAGCTGAATAAGAGTCAACGTCTTCAAGAAAGGTGAGACATACATTGATGTACAAAAGAATCAATAAAGAAAGGTTGTCTTACATCTGCGGGGCACGCTGGAGGGTCAAATTCCTTTGCAGAGACAAAGAAGGTGTCGGGGTGCGGCTTGCTGTTCTTCACTTCGGGATGGTCGCCACGTACAATGTGGTGGAATACGGTGAAGAACTCCTTGTGCCTGCTTGTCTTCAGTTCAAACATCTTCGTCAACGAGCTGGTGCCCACTGCTATCGGTACACAGTGCTTAACGAGGTGACACACTAACGTCTTAGCACCTGGGGGGGAGCGGGGGGGGGGGGGGGGGGGGGGGGGGGGGGGTGGAAGGCAAACAAACAAATTCCCAGTGGCGCAGCAGTATCACAGACTTGTATTAGATCCTGACTGTAGCTGCACGTAGCTGTACAGGGTTTGCACGTTCTCCCTGTGACCCATATGGGTTTCCTCCGATTGTTTCCTCCCACATTCAAAAGACGTGCAGGTTTGTAGGTTCATTGTAAGGGCCTGTCCCGCTTACGCGACATGTCACGAGGTGACGCCTGTATGGTCGTGAGTAGTCGCCCAAAGGGTCGTACCTTTTTCTGGTCGCCGCTGGGTTTTCAACATGTTTAAAATTTTCGGCCACCTGCTGCGACTAATGACGGCTGCTGGCAGTCGCCGAAAAGTGGGACACTTTTAAAATGTCTCTAGTGTGTAGGATAGTGCTAGTGTTCAGATGATCGTTGGTCGGTGCGGGCTCAGTGGACCGAAGGGCCTGTTTCCATGCTGTATCTCTAAACTGAACTAAACTTAATTCCAATCGGGCATTTCAGACAAGGGATATAACAAAGAAGTTCACGTTCCCAAGTTATAGGAGTAGAATTAGGCCATTCGGCCCATCGAGTCTACTCTGCCATTCAATCATGGCTGATCTCGGCCTCCTAATCCCATTTTTCTGCCTTCTCCCCATAACCCTTGATACCCGTTCTAATCAAGAATTTGTCAATCTTTGCCTTAAAAATATCCACTGACTTGGCCTCTGCAACCCTCGATGACAATGAGTTCCACAGATTAACTACCCTTTGGTGTGGGAGATTGCAACCTTCACGTGGACCACCCTATTTCGACTAATGCAATCAACCCGACGTGCGCAAACAATTTGATCAAACAGAACAAGTTGACCTGCAACGTTAGGCTGCGCACGTCATACGCAAGAAGAAAACTACCCTTTGGACTAAAGAAGTTCCTCCTTGCCCTTTTAAGTCTGAGGCTATGACCTCTGGTCTGATACTTTCCCACCAGTGGAAACATCCTCTCCACATCCACTCTATCTATGCCTTTCACTATTCTGTAAGTTTCAATGAGGTCCCCCCTCAACCTTCTAAACTCCAGCGAGTACAGGCCCAGTGCCGTCAAACGCTCATCATATGCTAACCCACTCATTCCTGGAATCATTCTGGTAAACCTCCTCTGGACCATCTCCAGAGCCAGCACATCCTTCCTCAAAGCGCCTTTTATTGCAACTCTTTGCCTTCTGCCAACCCGCTATCCATGTTAGTATCGTCCCTTTAATACCATGGGCTCTCATCTTCCCGAGCAGCCTGACCGAAGGCTTTTTGAAAATCAAGGGTAAACAACATCTACAGCCTGCCCTCTGTCTGTCCTGCTGTTAATTTCCTCAAAGAACTCCAGCAGATTTGTCAGGCAAGATCTTCCCTTCACAAAATCATGCTGACTTCGGCCTATTTTATCGTGAACTTCTAAGTACTACGTAACAGCATCCTTTATTATAATTGACTCTAAAATCTTACCAACCACCGAAGTCAGGCTAACTGGCCTATAGTTTCCACTCTTCTGCTTTTCTCCCTTCTTGTTCAGCGGGGTGATAGTCGCAATTTTCCCATCTTCAGGACCACTCGTAACTCTAGTGATTCGTGAAATATCACAACTAATGCCTCCACAATCTCTGATGCCACCTCCTTCAGAACCCTGGCGGTGCAGTCCATCCTCAGACCTTTCAGTGTTCCTCGCACCTTCTCCTTAGTAATCGCCACTCCACTAACTTTCCACCCCCCCGACTCTCTGGGATTGCAAGCACACTGCTGGTGTCGTCCACTGTGAAGACTGATGCAAAAAAAGTTATTCAATTCCACTGCCATTTCTTGCTTCCCTGTCATCACTTCTCCTGCACCTTTCTCCAGCGGCCCAACGTCCACTCTTGCCTCTTTTAGAAACTCTTGCTGCCCTCTTTTATATTATTGGCTAGTTTACATTCGTACTTCATTTTTTCTCCCCGTATTTTTACCTTTTGCTTTTTTTTAAAAACATCCTGGTCCTCTGGCTTCCCACTAATCTTTGCAATGTCATATGCTTTCTCTCTTGGTTTTATGTTGTCCTTGACCTCCCTTGTTCCCGTCACCCCGATCCTGGCCTCTCTCCACTGGCTCCCTGTGCGGTTCCGAATAAATTTCAAGATCCTTCTTTATGTTTACAAAGCCCTTAACGGGCTTGCCCCCACCTACATCAAAGGTCTGCTCACCCACACCACCTCCAGGTCCCTCAGATCGGCCGACTTGGGGTTACTGACCATCCCGCGGTCTAGGCATGAGCTCAGGGGCGACCGCGCCTTTGCGGTTGCAGCTCCTAGACTGTGGAACAGCATCCCTCTTCCCATCAGAACTGTCCCCTCCATCAACTCTTTTAAGTCGAGACTTAAAACTCATCTTTACTCTCAAGCCTTTCTTGACGTCCTCTGAGGGAGGGCTATATGTATGTATTTATGTATGTACTTAATCTATGAACCACTATTGTATAACGTTAGTACCTCCACCAATGTAAAGCACTTTGGTCAACGAGTTGTTTTTTAAATGTGCTCTAGAAATAAAAGTGACTTGACGACTGGACTCGACTTGTCAACCATGGTGATCTTATTCTTCCCCTGGAATCTTTCTTCCCCTTTGGAATGAAATGATCTTGCACCTATCGAATTATCCGCAGAAATTCCTGCCATTGCTGCTCTCCCGTCATACCTACTAAAGCCCCTTTCCAGTTAATCTTTGCCAATTCCTCCCTCGTGCCTCGGTAGTCCCCTTTGCTCAGCTGCTGCACCGACACATCCGATTTCACCTTCTCCCTTTCAAATTGTAGGTTAAATCTTATCATATTGTGGTCACTACCTTCTAGTGGTTCCTGTACCTCAAGTTCTCTCAGTAAATCTGGTTCATTGCACAACAATCTGGTTCAGTGTTCAAGAGAGTTAGATTTAGCACTTAGGGCTAAGGGAACCAAGGGATATGGGGAGAAAGTCGGAACGGGATACTGATTTCAATGTGTGTATATATATTACATACTTTTTCTCTCCCGTTGTGTACAATGTTTACATATTGTGTTGTGTTGCAGCAAGTAAGAATGTCATTGTCCCATCTGGGACAACATGAGAATAAAACACTCTTGACTCTTGACTTTGGATGTTCAGCCATGATCATATTGAATGGCGGTGCTGGCTCGATGGGCCGAATGGCCTACTCCTGCACCTATTTTCTATGTTTCTATGTAACACTAAATCTAGAATTGCCTTATCCATGGTAGGCTCCAGCACATGCTGTTTTCAGAAACTATCTCGGAGGCACTCTACAAATTCTCTCTCTTGGGGTCCAGTGCCAGCCTGATTCTCCCAGCATATTAAAATCTCCCGTGACTTTTCCTGGCCTTTCCTACGCGCCAATTTCATTTCCTGAAGATGCAACATGTACCCTACATCCTGGCTACTGTTTGGGGGCCTGTAAATAACTCCCATTAAACTATTTTCACCCTTGCAGTCTCGAAACGCAGCCAGGAAACAGGGTCTTTGGCCCTCCATGCCAACCACCGATCACCCCATATGTTGCGCCCTTAAACCGTCATTGCCGTTAGTGGATGGCTTAATTGTATTCATGACCCGCTGAGTTACTCCAGCATTTTGTGTCCATCTCTGATGTAAAGCAGCATCTGCAGTTCCTTCCGACCCACTTGTATCGTTTGTGGAATTCCCTGCCACAGAGGGTAGTGGAGGCCGTCACTGGATGGATTTAAGAGAGAGTTAGCTCTAGGAGCTAGTGGAATCAAGGGATATGGGGAGAAGGCAGGCACGGGTTATTGATTGGGGACGATCAGCCATGATCACATTGAATGGCGGTGCTGGCTTGAAGGGCCAAATGGCCTACTCCTGCACCTATTGTCTATTGTTTAATGCAAGATATAGTCCTGAAAAGTTTGATTAGAGAAAGTTTGAAGGCCTCCAATGAGGCAGATGGTAGCTCAGGGCTGCTGGTTTACAGAAAGATGCCGGTTCACAGAAAGAAACACAAAGTGCTGGAGTAACTCAGTGGGTCAGGCAGCATCTCTGGAAGATATGGATAGCAGACGTTTTCCAACCCAAAACATCACCTGCAATGAGGTAGCATGAAGGTTCATCCAATTATAAACAACGCGATTAGCCGATAGTTACCTGGCATCAGCTCGGCGGTGGGAAACAGTTTGGTCTGCACAACAGCAACTTCTGTCACCAACTCTTCTGGGGAGATCGGGAGCTCCAGCTTCTCGCAAATAACTGCGGCCCCGTCCAAGGCCCGCATTCCCATAATTAAGCCCTTCAAGTCCCACATAAATCTCTTGCCATAACGGGAGCAAACCTCGTCGAATGCTATGGTGTACAGCCTCTCCGTGTCTGCAAGAGAAAAGCAGCATAAAAGTCTGTTAGGCACAAGGAACTGTTACAGGCCCTTCGGCCCATCACCTGTACACTAGTTCCATGCTACACACTAGAAGCAGTTTACAGAAGCCAATTAACCTCCAAACTGGCATGTCTTCGGCATGTGGGAGGAAACTGGAGCGCCTGGAGAAAACCCACGAGGTCACAGGGAGAACTCTAAACTAAACACAACACACAAAGCCTGGAGATAGACATGAAAAGTTGGAGTACCTCAACGGGACCGGCAGCATCTCTGGAGAGATGGAATGGGTGACGTTTCGGGCCGAGACCCTTCTTCAGACGTCTCGACCAAAAACGTCACCCATTCCTTCTCTCCAGAGATACTGCCTGTCCCGCTGAGTTACTCCAGCTTTTTCTGTCTATCTTTGGTTTAAACCAGCATCTGCAATTCCTTCCTACACATAAAGCCTGGATACTGATTAGTGGCTCTTTTCCTACTTTGTCTGACGCACAGATGGGAATGGGGGTTCTGTAAGTGTAGGAAAAGACCAAGACTTTGATGGAACATGATAGGCAGCGTTTCGGGTCAGGATCTTTCTTCAGAATGAAGAATGTTGATGAGTGTGAAGAGGGGTCCCAACCTGAAACATCAACTATCCATGTTCTCCACAGACGCTGCCCGACTGAATTACTCCCGCACTTTGTCTCTTTACTTTTGTAAACCAGCATCTCCACTCCCACCTCCCATCACCCCCCTCTCCCTCCTTCCACCCCCCCCCCTCCTTTCCGCCCCTCCTCCCCCCACGCCTTCCCACTCTCCCCCCTTCCACCCCCCCCCCCCTTCCACACCCCCTCCTTCCCCCCTCCTCCCCCCACTCTCCCTCCTTCCCCCTCCCTCGCTCCTTTTACCCCCTTCCTCCCCCCACCATTCCACCCCAACCTCTTCCCCCCCCAATCTCTCCCCAATCTTCCCCCTCCCAATCACCCCCCTCCCCATTCACCCCCTTCCCCCAATCTTTGCACATCCCCAATCCTTTCCACTGGTCACTTTAATTTCATGTTTCATGTATTTTGTGTGTTTTATGACTGTCGGCAGATCAATTTCCCTCCTGGGATAAATATAATTATATGGTATCGTACATTGGTGCAGCAGTACAGCTGTTGCCTTACAGTACCAGAGACCTGGGATCAACCTTGACTACAGAGAACAGCATGGAGACAGGCCCTTCTGCCCACTGCGTCCACACCGACCATTGATCACCCGTTCTCGCTAGGTCTGTGTTTTCTCACTTTCTCATTCACTGCCTTCAGACACGTGGGGCAATTTATACAGAAGCCAATTAACCTACGAAACCTTGGGACTTGGGAGGAGCACCCGGAGATAACCTACGTTGTCACACAGAGAATGGGCAAACTTCACACGGGCAGCACCCGACGTCAGGTTCGGACTCGGGTCCCTGATGCTATGAGGCAGTAGCACTACCCGCTGCGCCACTATGTGGATGACTATTTAATGCAATAGATCTCTCACAGCTTCTGCATCCATATTCTCTCAGCTTTGTAATTCAGTGAAACCACAGAAAGGGAACAGAACAGCTATGATGCCAGAAAACCCGAGCGGTGTTGTTTGCGGTGAGACAGAGAATACAATGTTCTCTCAGGACAGGAGACACGCACGAGATAAAGTACAATGTTGTTTTCTACTGGTTAGGTGGAGCTGTACAAGAGGCAGACAGTCTATTTAAGGCTATGGTGTGCAATAAAAGAATCAGAGGTCACCTTGCCACAGGGTAGAATAAAGGGGCGGCCATTTAAGACTAAGGTGAGAAAAAACTTTTTCACCCAGAGAGTTGTGAATTTGTGGAATTCCCTGCCACAGAGGGCAGTGGAGGCCAAGTCACTGGATGGATTTAAGAGAGAGTTAGATAGAGCTCTAGGGGGCTAGTGGAATCAAGGGATATGGGGAGAAGGCGGGCACGGGTTATTGATTGGGGATGATCAGCCACGATCACAATGAATCGCGGTGCTGGCTCGAAGGGCCGAATGGCCTCCTCCTGCACCTATTTTCTAGGACAGAATATAGACAAAAATGCTGGAGTAACTTAGCGGGACAAGCAGCATCTCTGGAGAGAATGGATGACGTTTTGGGTCGAGACCCTTCTTCAGAATCCGACCCGAAACGTCACCCATTCCTTCTATCCAGAGATGCTGCCTGTCCCACTGAGTTACTTCAGCATTTTGTATCTATCTTCGGTGTAAACCAGCATCTGCAGTTCCTTCCTGCACAATGCTACTGGACATGTCAGTTAGACAAATGGTTCCCTTCAAATTCCTAGTTGGTTGACGTTTCTTGGTTACAGGCAGAAAACATGCACAGAGCAACCGGCTTCTTGGATCCAAGACAAAAAAAAAGTAGTGAGCTGATAAGTGGAATGGACACGGTGACAGGCTGAGTGACACCAGATTTGGGTGGCGCAGCGGTAGAGTTGCTGCCGATGGGCCGAAGGGCCTGTTTCCGTGCTGTATCTCTAAACTAAACTAAATTTCTCTCAGATGAAATCCAATATTCTCCCCTGTTGAAGTCCAAAGTACATTAAAAGAATTCTTAGCAACAATTTCTCCTCAAGTTACTCTATAACAGCAAATGAATTAGTCATTATTGTCCGTGGAATCTTTCTCTTTGCTAAATAGAAAATATATTTGCCCGCTTGTCCGTACAAGCAAATAATTGATTTTGCATAAAACGACATTAATATGGGAATGTTTACGGGTGGGAAAATTCCTGAAGAGAAGAGCCTAGTGTCCAAACCAAGTGGCAGAAATGTGTAGGAAGGAACTGCAGATGCTGGTTGAAGCCGAAGATAGACACAAAAAGCTGGAGTAGCTCGGCGGGGCAGGCAGCACCGCTGGGGAGAAGGAATGGGTGACCTTTCAGGTCGAGACCCTTCTTTAGACCGTCTGAAGAAGGGTCTCGACCCGAAACGTCACCCATTCCTTCTCTCTAGAAATGCTGCCCGTCCGCGCCGAGTTACTACAGCTTTTTGTGTCTATTTTAGGCAGAAATATGTCCAAGCTCGTGGATGGGAGTAAGGCGATGAGGTGGGGGAGACAGATGTTTCAGGTCAGCTTGAGGTGCAAGGATGGAGTGGGAATCACAGAGGATGCAGTTCAGGCGACGGGAGGGCACATAGACACAAGGAACTGCAGGTGCTGGTTTACAAAAAAAAAGGACACAACGTGCTGGAATAACACAGCGGGTCAGACAACCATATAACCATATAACAATTACAGCACGGAAACAGGCCCTCTCGGCCCTTCCAGTCCGTGCCGACCATTTGTTTTCCCCTAGTCCCATCTACCTGCACTCAGACCATACCCCTCCATTCCCTTCACGTCCATATACCTATCCACTTTACTCTTAAATGTTAAAATCGATCCTGCCTCCACCACTTCTGCTGGAAGCTGATTCCACACAGCCACCACCCTCTGAGTAAAGAAGTTCCCCCTCACGTTACCCCAAAACCTCTGTCCCTTAATTCTCATGTCATGCCCTCTTGTTTGAACCTACCCTCAATGGGAAAAACGTATCCACGTCAACTCTGTCTATCCCTTTCATCATTTTAAAGACCTCAATCAAGTCCCCCCTTAACCTTCTGCGCTCCAAAGAATAAAGACCTAACTTGTTCAACCTTTCTCTGTAACATAGTTGCTGGAACCCTGGCAACATTCTAGTAAATCTCCTCTGTACTCTCTCTATTTTGTTGAACATCCTTCTATAACTAGGCGACCAAAATTGTACACCATACTCCAGAATTGGTCTTACCAATGCCTTGTACAATTTTAACATTACTTCCCTACTCCTATATTCAATGCTCTGATTTATAAAGGCCAGCACACCAAAGGCTTTCTTTACCACCCTATCTACATGCGATTCCACCTTCAGGGAAACTATGCACAGTTATTCCTAGATCCCTCTGTTCCACAGCATTCCTCAATTCCCTACCATTTACCATGTACGTCCTATTTTGATTTGGTCCTGCCAAGATGTAGCACTTCACACTTATCAGCATTAAACTCCATCTGCCATCTTTCAGCCCACTTTTCCAAATGGCCCAAATCTCCTGTAGATTTTGAAAAATCTACTTCATTATCCACAACACCACCTATCTTAGTATTATCTGCATACTTACTTATCCAATTTTCCACCCCATCATCCAGATCATTGATGTACATGACAAACAACAGTGGACCCAACACAGATCCCTGAGGCACCCCACTGGTCACCGGCTTCCAACCTGACAAACAGCCATCCACCATTACTCTCTGACATCTCCCATTCAGCCACTGTTGAATCCATCTTGCTACTCCGCCATTAACACCCAAAGATTGAACCTTCTTAACCAACCTTCCATGGGGAACCTTGTCAAAGGCCTTACTGAAATCCATATAGACAACATCCACTGCTTTACCCTCATCAATTTCCCTAGTTACCACTTCAAAAAATTCAAGAAGGTTTGTCAAACATGACCTTCCAGGCACAAATCCATGTTGACTGTTCCTGATCAGACCCTGTTTATCCAGATGCTTATATATATTATCTCTAAGTATCCTTTCCATTAATTTGCCCACCACTGACGTCAAACTAATAGGTCTATAATTGCTAGGTTTATTCTTTGAACCCTTTTTAAACAATGGAACAACATGCGCAGTACGCCAATCCTCGGCACTTATTCCCGTTTCTAATGACATTTGAAATATTTCTGTCATAGCTCCTGCTATTTCTACACTAACTTCCCTCAATGTCCTAGGGAATATCCTGTCAGGACCTGGAGACTTATCCACTTTTATATTTTTAAAAGTGTCAGTACTTCCTCCTCTTTGAATCTCATAGTTTCCATAGCTACTCTACTCTTTCCCCTTAACTCACCGAGTTCAATATCCTTCTCCTTGGTGAATACGAAGAAAAGAAATTGTTCAATATCTCCCCCATCTCTTTTGGCTCTGCAGATAGCTGTCCATTCTGGTTCTCTAATGGTCCAATTTTATCCCTGTTATCCTTTTGCTATTAATATAGCTGTAGAAACCCTTTGGGTTTACTTTCACCTTTCTTGCCAAAGCAACCTCATATCTTCTTTTAGCCTTCCTAATTTCTTTCTTAAGATTCTTTTTACATTCTTTATACTCCTCTAGCACCTCATTTACTCCATGCCTCCTATAATTATTGTAGATATCTCTCTTTTTTCGAAAACAAGTGTCCAATTTCCTTGAAACCATGGCTCTTTCCAATTTTTACTATTTCCTTTCAACCTAACAGGGACATAAAGATTCTGTACTCTTACAATTTCCCCTTTAAATGTCCTCCATTTCTCTTCTACATTCTTCCCATGAAACAAAGTGTTCCAATTCACTCCTTTAAAATCCTTACGCATTCTTCAAAGTTAGCCTTTCTCCAATCAAAAAATCTACCCTAGGTCCAGTTCTGACTCTCTCCATAATTATATTGAAACTAATGGTATTGTGATCACTGGTCCCGAAGTGCTCACCAACGCATACCTCCGTCACCTGACCTGCCTCATTTCCTAACAGGAGGTCCAGCACTGCCCCTTCTCTGGTCGATACCTCTATGTACTGCTGTAAAAAAATATCCTGCACACATTTTACAAATTCCAAACCCATCCAGCCCATTTACAGAATGTGTTTCCCAGTCTATTTTTGGAAAATTGAAATCTCCCACAATCACTACCTTGTGCTTACTACTAATATCTGCTATCTCCTTACATATTTGCTCTTCCAATTCACGCTCCCCATTTGGCGGTCTATAATACACCCCTAAAGGTGTTGCTACACCGTTCCCACTTCTCAGTTCCACCCAAATAGCCTCCCTAGACGAGCCCTTAATCTATCCTGCCAAAGCACTGCTGTAATATCTTCTCTGACAAGCAATGCAACACCTCCCCCTCTGGTCCCTCCAATTCTATCACACCTGAAGCAACGAAATCCTGGAATATTTAGTTTCCAATCACAGCCCTCCTGCAACCATGTTTCACTGATTGCCACAACATCATATTTCCAGGTGTCAATCCAGGCTCTAAGTTCGTCCACCTTACTTACAATGCTCCTAGCATTAAAATATACACATTTTAGAAACCCACCATCTACAGAGAAGACAACTTCTCTGTAGAATGATCGGTGACGTATCATGTTGGGATCGTTCTTCATACTGACTATGAGAGGGTAGGGGGGCAGTGGTGGTTGGAGGGTGGAAGGTGGAAATAGGCTGGAAGAGAGGGGGGGGGCTGGACAAAGCCTGGCAAGTGATCGATGGATAGAGATTATGCCTACGTTGAAGAGCTTCTCCTCCTATCTCTGACATTTAAGAATACGAGGTAAGCCACTTACGACAGAGATGAGGAAACAATTTTTCACAGATAGTTGTGAGTCTGTGGAATTCTCTGCCTCAGAGGGCGGTGGAGGTCAGTTCTTTGGATGCTTTCAAGAGAGAGCTAAATAGGGCTCTTAAAGATAGTGGAGTCAGGGGATATGTGGAGAAGGCAGGAACGGGGTACTGATTGGGGATGATCAGCCATGATCACATTGAATGGCGTGGTGCTGGCTCGAAGGGCCGAATGGCCTACTCGTGCACCTATTGTCTACTGATTTGTTCAGCTGTACGACCATGTTCTGACCCCGACTCGCACCTCTTCTATCCTTCTGGCCATTGTCCAACCATCTGCCTATCAGTCTCACCCCCCCCCCCCCCCCCCCCAAAACCAGGATCCACCTAAAGCTCGCCAGGCTTTGTGCTGCCCCTCCACTCCGTTCTTCTCCTCCCCACCACCACCATCATCATCATCCTAAAGAAGGGACTTGATCCGAAGCGTCACTTATCCATATTCTCCAGAGATGCTGCCTGACTGCTGAGTTACTCCAGCACTTTCAGGCAAAATGGGAAGGGAGAACAAAGCTGTTGATGAACTGGGAGCTGCACATGGTGAGCAGACAGGACAGAGGATAGAGATTGTGCTTTACAAAAAGAGGCAACGTGCCAGAGTAACTCTGTGGTCGGGTAGTCGCCTGACCAGCTGAGTTACTCCAGTATCTTGTGTCTTTCTTCCTTTTATACAATGTTCATTGCAACATAAGACTACATGCTCCCTATGTACCAAAGATTATAGTATCCTCTAGTATCTTTGCTATGTACTGTAGTCACCTTCTGCACTTTACTTACTTATTTATTTATTTTTATTATTTTTCCTCCCCCCTCATTACTTATTTATTCATTTATTTGTTTGTTTTTGTTATTATAAACATGCCGGTCCATATTGTTTGTATAATACTCAAATGTTCTGTTTTTATATGTACATTTGGAAAAATTAGCTTGGATATGGCAACATAATCTGCACCCATTTTTTGATGGCTCAATAAAATTTATATTAAAAAAAAATTAAATAAGACATGGCATACCTAGCTACCACCTCTTTATCCTTTCCCCACCTGATCTATCTGCCTTTTTTGAAAAAACAACCTGCTCCCAACTATCATCCACCTAGCCGCTTCCTAATTCCACCACAACCCCTACCCTGTGTGCAGCTTTGGTCCCCTAAATTGAGGGAGGACATTCTTGCCATTGAGGGAGTGCAGCGTAGGTTACAAGGCTAATTCAGCGTAGGTTTGCAAGGTATTCAGGGAACCGGCCTCCATCACCCTCTGAGGCAGAGAATTCCACAGACTCACAACTCTCTGTGAGAAAAAGTGTTTCCTTGTCACCGTTCTAAATGGCTTACCCTTTATTCTTAAACTATGGCCCCTGGTTCTGGACACCCCCAACATCGGGAACATTCTGTCTCTAGCGTGTCCAAACCCGTAACAATCTTATATGTTCTTCAGACCAGGTGTGGTCTGAAGAAAGGTTTCGGCCCGAAACGTTGCATATTTCCTTCGCTCCATAGATGCTGCTGCACCTGCTGAGTTTCTCCAGCATTTTTGTGCACCTTCGATTTTCCAGCATCTGCAGTTCCTTCTTAAACACAAAATCTTATATGTTTCAATGAGATTCTAAACTCCAGAGTGTACAAGCCCAGCTGTTCCATTCTCTCAGCATATGACAGTCCCACCATCCCGGAAATTAACCTTATAAACCTACGCTGCACTCCCTCAATAGCAAGAATGTTCGTCCTCAAATTAGGAGACCAAAACTGCACACAATACTCCAGGTGTGGTCTCACTAGGGCCCTGTACAACTGCAGAAGATCCTCTTAGCTCCTATACTCGACTCCTCTTGTTATAAAGGCCAACATGCCATTCGCTTTCTTCACTGCCTGCTGTACCTGCATGCTTTCTTTTTTTTCTATTTTATTTGCCTCTCCGCACTTTAATGTTACGTTTGAAGTTTCTCCAATCCATTTTTTTTCGCAATAGTTAACCGTCTTCATTTAAATACTTTGCTTCCTCACATGTCCTTCCAAAATACATGACTTCACATTTTCCTGCATTGCACTTCCTCTGCAAACTTTCACCCACTCAATTAACCCTAAGTGCTGCAGGTTCTTTGTGGCCTCCTGTGTTCCTTTCTGTCCATCATTTACTAACCCACCTATCTTTACATCATCAGTAAATCCAACTTTCATACTCCTCAGTTCCTGAATTCATTAACCAGTTGAGCCCCAGTACTAATTCCTGTAGCTTCCCACAAGTTACAGGATGCCATGCAGCAGTTTCCAGTCCTAGTACACGCGTGCATGAAAAAAAGAGGTGGGGGGGGAGAGTGAGCAAGGGGGGGAGAGTGAGCAAGGGGAAGGGGAAGGGGAGGGGAGAGATGTGGGATTGGGGTGAGAGAGGAGTTGGAAAAGGGGGTAGTAGGGGGACTCGTTAGGGAGAGAAGTGCGAGGGCGTGAGTGAGGAATGAGGATGGTCGAGGGGGGACAGCTGCCTGCCGGCGAGGGTTGGTAGGGGTAGAGGATGGGGTGAGAGAGGTGGGTTGAGGGATGAGAGGGACAAGGTGAGATGTGTGAGGAGATACATACATACATAGACCACTGGTGCAGGAGTAGGCCATTTGGCCATTCGAGCCAGCACCGCCATTCAATATGATCATGGCTGATCATCCATAATCAGTACCCCATTCCTGCTTTTTCCCCCATATCCCTTGACTCTTAGCCCTAAGACCTAAATCTAATTCTCTTTTGAATACATCCAGTGAATCGGCCTCCACCGCCTTCTGAGGCAGAGAATGAGGGGAAGGGGTGAGCGGAAGAGATGTGAGATTGGGGTGAGTTGGATGAGGCGTGGTGGGGGACGGATCAGCGAGAGATGAAGTGAGAGGAGTGAGTGAGGGGGGAGAGTGAGTGAGGGGGAGGGGGAGTGAGGGGGGTGGGGGAGTGAGGGGGAGAGTGAGTGAGGGGGGGGAGAGTGAGTGAGGGGGAGAGTGAGTGAGGGGTGAGGGGGAGGGGGAGTGAGGGGGGGAAGGGGGGAGTGAGGAGGAGAGTGAGTGAGGGGGGAGAGTGAGTGAGGGGGAGGGGGAATGAGGGGGGGAGTGAGCGAGGGGGGGAGGATGAGTGAGGGGGGAATGAGTGAAGGGGGAGAGTGAGGGAGGGGAAGAGTTAGTGAGTGATGGGGGGAGTGAGTGTGGAGGGGGGGGAGGGGATAGTGAGGGGGAAGAGAGTGAAGGGGAAAGTGAGTGGGGGGGGGGAATGAATGAGGGGGGAGAGACAATAGACAACAGGTGCAGGAGTAGGCCATTCGGCCCTTCGAGCCAGCACCGACATTCAATGTGATCATGGCTGATCATCCCCAATCAGTACCCCGTTCCTGCCTTCTCCCCATATCCCCTGACTCCGCTATCTTTAAGAGCCCTATCTAGCTCTCTCTTGAAAGCATCCAGAGAACCGGCCTCCACCGCCCTCTGAGGCAGAGAATTCCACAGAGTGTGAGTGAGTGAGTGAGTGAGGAGGGGGGGGGGGGGGGGGGTGACGGTTTGAGGGAGTGAGGGCCGGGTCAGGCGGGGGATGAATGGGCGGAGGTGGAGCCCAGGACGCGGGGAGCCCGGGTGCCGCGGACTCTCACCCAGCAGCAGCCCGTCCATGTCGAAGATGATGTGGGTGACGGGCCGGTAAGGTGAGCATCTCGCCGCCGCCGCCGCCGCCGCCATGTTGCAGGCACTGAGGGGCCGAGCAGCCGCAGCGCGGAGTGAAGTGAAGACTCCGGCCCGACCCCGACACCCTCCCAGCTCCACTGCAATCAATAGAAACCGGCAAATGCTTTTTGCTTTTGTTTTTGACCCTGATGTGAAGCGAAGCATTTGCCTGAGGGGTGGCGCACAGGCTGGGGGTTGGTTGGGTGGAGGGCGAGGTGCGGGTTATGGTCGGCCACCTGCGGTAGCAGCGGCAGTGGCGGCGCGGGGAGACGCGGTTGTGGGGGGGGGGGCGGGACACCGCGGCCCTGAGTGGCATGGGGCCGGCCAATCCAGGGGGCGTATCACAGGGGGCGTATGACAGGCACGGGGTGGGGGCGTGTCGCTGAGCAGAACCCAGCCAATGTCAGTTGGAGGCGGGATCTACTGCCCTGATTGATACAGGGGCCAACCAATAGTAGGGTGTGGGGCGGGACCATAAGCGACGAGACGGGAGTGACAGGGAACCTGGCCAATGGTAAGCTGGAGGGTGGGCCTGAAGCAATGAGTGACATGGATCAGGGCCAATGACAGGTTGGAGTGGGGGCGGGATCTTGAGAGGGACGGGAGGGCGGGACATAGAAACATAGTAGGCCATTCGGCCCTTCGAGCCAGCACCGCCATTCAATGTGATCATGGATACCCCGCTCCCACTTTCTCCCCATATCCCTTGATTCCTTTAGCCCTAAGAGCTCTACCTAACTCTCTCGTGTAAACATCCAGAGAACCCACCTCCACCGCCCTCTGAGGCAGAGAATTCCACAGACTCACCACTCTCATCGTCTCCGTTCTAAACGGCTTGCCCCTTATTCTTAAACTGTGGCCCCTGGTTCTGGACTCCCCCAACATCAGGAACATGGTTCCTGCCTCTAGCGTGTCCAATTCCTTTAATATTTTATATGGTTCTTTTATATTAATATATGCATCTAGCCTGTCCAATTATATTAATAGTTTCTCCAGCATTTTGTGTACCCTTAATATTTTATATGTTTCTTTTATTGCCCTCTTTCATCCTTTTAAATTCCTGCTCGGGGGCGGGGCCATGGGTCAGGAAGGGGCGGGGCTCGGTGAGCGATAGGGGAGTGGCCATGGGAAGGGCGGGGCCAGTTGCGGGGAAGGGGCGTGGCTCGGAGAGGGAGGGGCGGGGCCTAGAGGCAGGGAGGGGCGTGGTTCGGAGCGGGCGGGGCCTAGAGGCAGAGAGGGCGGTTCGGGCCGAAACCCTTTTTTAGACTGGGTGGGGAGGAGGCGGGAGCAATGGGGGGGGGGGGGTGTGCGGGCGGACAGGGGGTGGGGCCTAGGTCCGAGAGTAACAGGAGGGGGAGGTGTGGGGGTTGGTCGTTGCTTAGGGGCGGGGCCATGAGGCAGGGAGGGGCGGGCCCGTGGCAGGGAGGGGCGGGACCATGTGACAGGGGGCGGGGCCATGTGACAGGGGGCGGGGCCATGAGGCAGGGCGGGGCAGTCGGTGAGGGGCGGGGCCATGTGGCAGGGAGGGGCGGGGCCATGGAACATGGGGGGGGCATGGAACAGGGAGGGGCGAGGCCATGGAACATGGGGGCGGGGCCTAGAGGCAGGGAGGGGCCGGCCCGTGTAGGGGTGGGGCCATCTGGCAGGGAGGGGCGGGCCATGGAACAGGGGGGCGGGGCCAGTGGCAGGGGAGGGGCGGTGCCATGGGACAGGGGGCTGGGTCATGTGGCAGGGAGGGACGGGCCATGTAATGGGGGCGGGGCCTGGAGGCAGGGGGTGGCCTGGAGGCAGGGAGGGGCGGGGCCTAGGTCAGAGTGACAGGAGGGGGTGGGGCGGTGGTTTGCGCGGCGGCGGGGCCATGGGATGCGGGCGGCCGCGGCGGTGAGTGGGGTGTGTGTGACGGCTGTGTCTGTGGGGGTGGGGGTGGGGCGTATTCCAGTGAGTGTTATGTGCCGGTGGGGTGGGTGGGGTGGGGAGCCTGTGTCTGGGGTGGGGGTGGGAGTGGGGGGCCTGTGTCTGTGGGGTGGGGGGCCTTGTGTCTCTGGGGGTGGGGGTGGGGGGGGAGTGGGGGTTCTGTGGGGGTGGGAGTGGGGGGGGTGGGGGGCCTGTGTCTGTGTGGGGGGTGGGGGTGGGGGGGGGGGCCTGTGTCTGTGGGGGTGGGGGGCCTGTGTCTGTGGGGGTGGGGGGCCTGTGTGGGGGGTGGGGGTGGGGGGGGGCCTGTGTCTGTGGGGGTGGGGGCCTGTGTCGGTGTGGGTGGGGGGGTGTGGGGGTGGGGGTGGGGGTGGGGCCTGTGGGGGTGGGGGTGGGGGGCCTGTGGGGGTGGGGGTGTGGGGGTGGGGGTGAGGTGGGGGGTGGGGGTGGGGGTGTGGGGTGGGGGTGGGGGGCCTGTGTCTGTGGGGGTGGGGGTGGGGGGAATGGGGGTGGGGGGCCTGTGTCTGTGGGGGTGGGGCGTATTCCAGTGAGTGTTACCTGCGCCGGTGGGGGTGCTCCCAGTGCAAGTGTGGACAGGCCAGGCACAAAGGGTACCTCCCCAAGGTGTGCGCATCCAGGCTGCAGCTGGTTGCAGGTAACATTCCTCTCGTAAACAGCCGCCAAATATCCAGCATTAGTCCTATTCTTAGCCTCCCCTCCAACCTCCTCTATCTTCCCCGCCTCTCTTTACAAATAGTCTCCAACCTGCACACTTGTTTACTGTGGGCTGAAGCTGAATTAGTCGAGACCCTTCTTCAGACTGGTGTCACGGGAGTGGGCGGGACAGAGATACAATGTAGTGGGAGACAGTGAGAGTGGTGGGAGAAGTGGGAAGGGGAGGGGATGGAGAGTGAAGTTAGAGAAGTCAATGTTCATACCGCTGGAGTGCAAGCTGCCCAAGAGAAATATGAGGTGCTGTGTGTATCTCCAATTTGCGCTGAGCGGAGGTGTTCAGGGAAATGATCGTCAAGCCTGCGCTTGGTCTCGCCAATATACAGGAGTCCACAGCTGGAACAGCTGATATGTAAAGCAGAGGGATCTAGGAATACATGTACGTAGTTACCGGATTGGCATCACGGATAGATAGAGTGGTTGAGAAGGTCCTTGGGACATTGGCCTTCATCGGTCAGGGTATTGAGTATAGAAGTATCTGAAGAAGGGTTTTGGCTCGAAACGTTGCCTATTTCCTTCGCTCCATAGATGATGCCGCACCCGCTGAGTTTCTCCAGCACTTTTGTCTACCTATTGTGTATAGAAATTGGGACATTATTTTTCATTTGTACAAGGTTTTTGGTGAGGCTGCATTTGGAGGACTGTAGATAGACACAAGGAATGGGTGACGTTTCGGGTTGAGACCCTTCTTCAGACATAGACATGGAGTACCGTGTTTTAGTCACCCTGCTGGAGAACGGATGTCATTGAGCTGGAAAGGGGAGCAGTGAAGGTTTAATAAGTTTAAGTTTATTGGCCAAGTATTCACATACAAGGAATTTGCCTTGGTGCTCCGTCCGCAAGTGACAACATGACATACAGTGACAGATAGGAATGACACATAAAATATTAAACATTACAAGGATGTTGCCAGGTCTCAAAGGTGTACTATAGGGAAAGGTTGAGCAGGCTAGGACTTTATTCATTGGAGTGCAGGACGCTGTGGGGTGATAAAATTGCAAGGGTCCTCCAGAAAATGACCGAAAGCAAAACAATTTACCCAGGGAAGGAGAATTAAGAACCAGAGGACATAAATTTAGGGTGAGAGAGGAAGGATTGGAACCTGAGGAGCAGCCTGTTCACTCAGAGGGTGATATGGAACCAGCTGCCAGATGAGGTAGTTGAGACATGCACGATAACAAGATTTACAAATCATTTGGGCAAGTAGATGGATAGCAAGTCATTATAGGGCTATGGGCCAAACGTGAGCAAATAAATGAATTATTGAATGATATTTTATTGTCACATGTGACATGCGACGCATACCGCCACAACAGGTCAACGGTAGATGCAATTTCACTGGCTTTCCACTCTGCATTAGACCACTTGAACAATAAAAACACCTACGTTAGGCTGTTGTTTATAGACTACAGCTCGGTTTAATAACATCATCCCTTCCAAGCTGGTTACCAAGCTCACGGAACTGGGTCTCTGCGCATCCCTCTGCAATTGGATCCTCGACTTCCTCATCCACAGACCACACTATTCGAATTGGAGGAACCACTTCATCCTCAGTAACAATTAGTACGGGAGCACCTCAAGGCTGCGTGCTCAGCCCCCTGCTTTACTCACTCTATACTCATGACTGCATAGCCGGACATAATGCGAACTCCATCATCAAGTTCGCCGACGACACGACTGTGGTTGGATGAATCAAGATGGGGACGAGTCAGAGTGTAGAAAGTGAGATCGATCGACTGACCAAATGGTGCCAGCACAACAACCTGGCTCTCAACATCAGTAAGACCAAGGAACTGATTGTGGACTTTGGTAGCGGAAGGATGAGGACCCACAATCCTGTTTATATCAACAGGACGATGGTGGAAAGGGTCAATAACTTCAAATTCCTGGGCGAGCATGTATCAGAAGATCTTTCCTGAACCCAGCGCACCGATGCAACTGTAAAGAAAGCACATCAGCAACTCTACCTCCTGAGAAGATTACGGAGATTCGGCATGTCAAAGAGTATTCTCCTAAACTTCTACAGGTGCACGGTAGAGAGCATTCTGACTGGTTGCATCGTGGCCTGGTTCGGCAAGTTGAATGTCCAGGTGAGAAAAAGACTAGAAAAAGTTGTGACCACTGCACAGTCCATCACCGGCTCTGACCTCCCCACCGTCGAAGAGATCTATCGTAGTTGCTGCCTCCAAAAGGCAGCCAAAATCATCTAGGACCCTCACCATCCTGGCCACACACTCATCTCACCATCGCCATCAGGAAGTAGGTATTGGAGCCTGAAAACTGTAACGTCCAGGTTCAGGAATAGCTGCTTCCCCACACCCATCAGGCTATTCAACACAAATAATAAGCTCTGAGCTCTGAAGTGCAAAAGGCTATATTATTATTTGTTATTTGCACTATATTTGTTATTTATTGAACTTTTTCTTTTTTTTCCCATTATGTACAATGTTTACATATTCACATATTCTGTTGTGCTACAGCAAGTAACAATTTCATTGTCCCGTCCGGGACATATAACAATAAAACAGTGACATTCTTTGTTTTGCGTCCACAAGGCATGGCGGTCGGCACGGTGGCGCAGTGGTAGAGCTATTGCTTCGGTCAACCCTGTGCAAGGGTGCTAGTTGTTTGGAGTTTGTACGTTCTCCCCATGACCTGTGTGGATCTTCGATTTTCTCCCACACTCCAAAGACATACAGGCTTTAGGGTTAATTGGCTTTGGTATCAATGTAAAAAAAAATGGTCCCTACGATGTGCAGTGTTAATGTGCGGGGATCACTGGTCGGCACAGACTCGGTGGACCAAAGGGCCTGTTTACGAGCTGTATCTCCAAAACAAAATTAAAACTAAAACCAAAACAAGGTATGCAAAGATTTGCCACATAAAGGGCATCGACAATGTTACAAGTATACCATTTTAACACAAACCATCTTTAACAGACACTAGATTAGATGGACTACACTTCTTCCCACCCTGCTTCCTGTAATGACTATCCCCTACTCCCAATTCCTCCGTCTGTGCCGTATCTGCCCCCAGGAGATGAGGTGTTCTAAACCAGGGCATCGGAGATGTCCTCATTCTTGAGGGAATGGGAGTTCCCCTCTTCGACTATAGATGGGGCTCTCACCAGGGTCTCCTCTGTATCCAGTAGCTCCGCTCTCACTCCCCACCCCCCCCCCCATTCGTAACAAGAACATAGTCCCCCCTGTCCTCACTTCCACCCCACCAGCCGTCACATACAACAGATAATCCTCCGACATTTTTCGCCATATTCAACGGGATCGTACCACTGGCCACATCTTCCCATCTCCTCCCCTTTTGGCTTCCCGCAGAGACCACTCCCTCCATAACTCCCTGGTCAATTCGTCCCTTCCCACCCAAACCACCCCTCCCCTGGCACTTTCCCTTGCAACCACAGGAAATGCTACACTTGTCGCCTTACCTCCCCCCTCGACTCCATCCAAGGACCCAAGCAGTCTTTCCAGGTGAGGCAGAGGTTCACCTGCACGTTCTCCAACCTCATCTACTGCATCCTGTGTTCTAGGTGTCAACTGCTCCACATCAGCGAGACAAGTGCAGGCTTGCCGATCGTTTCGCCAAACACCTCCTCTCAGTTCTTTTTTTTTTTTTTTAAATTTCAAAATATACTTTATTCGAATGATAAATATATACAATACATTAACCTTGCGGAAAATCCATCCGACATTTTCGGAGGCTGTACAATAGATCAATACAGTTTAGACATTTTCTTTTTCCCAAGTTTCCACAAATCAGTCCCCCACTCATGCCACAATGGCGTGGGATACCTTCCCTTATATTGAGGGGAGTCTCCACAATACTGTACCCCCCATGTCCAGCAGCGGAAGGGCGTTAGACTGTGGCCCTCCCCCACCGAGCCTTGGCGTTGGCTGCACCGAGCTTCAGTGCGTCCCTCAGCACGTACTCCTGCAGTCTGCAGCGGGCCAGTCGGCAACATTCCCTGACGGACATCTCGCTCTGCTGGGTGGTGAACAATGCTCGGGCAGACCAAAGGGCGTCTTTTACCGAGTTGATGACCCTCCAGCAGCACTCGATGTCAGTCTCTGAATGTGTCCCTGGGAACAGTCCGTAAATCACAGAGTCCTCTGTGACGGAGCTGTTCGGGATAAAGCGTACCAGGGACCCTTGCATTTTTCTCCAGACTTTTTTAGCAAACCCACACTCTGTGAAGAGGTGGGCAACCGTCTCCTCGCCATAGCAGCCGTCCCGAGGGCAGCGTGCGCTGGTAGTGAGGTTCCGACGGTGCAGGAAGGATCTGACTGGGAGGGCTCCCCTCACCGCCAGCCAAGCCAGGTCTTGGTACTTGTTGGTGAGTTCTGGCGATGAGGCATTTTGCCAGACGAGCTGGGCAGTCTGCTCAGGGAACCACGCCACCGGGTCCATAGAGTCCTTTCCCTGCAGTGCCTGCAGGACATTCTGTGCTGACCACTGCCCGATGGACATGTGGTCAAAGGTGTTGGTCCGGAAGAACCCTTCCACCGACGACAGATGGGGCGGCAATGTCCAGCTGACTGGCACATTGCGTGGCACCTGTGCCAGGCCCATCCTTCTCAACACCGGGGACAGGTAGAACCTCAGCAGGTAGTGACACTTGGTGCCCACGTGCCTTGGCTCTACACTCCGCCTGATGCAGCCACACACGAAGGTGCCATCAGAATGAGGGCGACGTTGGGCACGCTTTTACCCCCGTTGTCTGCCGACTTGTACATTGTAGCCCGTCGCACCCGGTCCATCCTCGACCCCCAGATGAAGTGGGATGGCCCGGGTGATCCCTGTGGCGTATGAGGGAGGGACAGGCACACCTGTGCCAAGTACAGAGAGCACCATCACACCTGATGACCAAATTCTTTCCCGTTATGGAGAGGGAGCGTTGCCTCCACAGCTCCAGCTTCCTCCCCACCCTGGCTATCCGCTCCAGCCAATTTTTGTTACATGCCTCAGCCCCGAACCAGATCCCCAGCACCTTCAAGAAGTCCGTCTTGATGGTGAAGGGGACGGAAGATCTGTCAGTTGCCAAAGAGCTTCGCCAAACACCTCCTCTCAGTTCGTATTAACCAACCTGATCTCCCGGTGGCTCAGCACTTCAACTCCCCCTCCCATTCCGAATCCGACCTTTCTGTCCCGGGCCTCCTTCATGGCCAGAGTGAGTCCCACCGCAAATTGGAGGAGCAGCGCCTCATATTTCGCTTGGGCAGTTTACACCCCAGCGGTATGAACATTGACTTCTTTAATTTCACGGAGTCCTTGCTTTCTCCCTCTTTCCCCTCCCTTTCCCACCTCTCCCACAGCCCACTGTCTCCGCCTCTTCCTTCTTCCCGCCCCCCCCTCCCCCAACGCCCACATCAGTCTGAAGGAGGGTCGCGACACGAAAAGTCACGTGTTCCTTCGCTCCATAGATGCTGCCTCATCCGCTCCAGCAATTTTGTCTACCCTAGGTTAGATGAGGCATCTTGATCGGCGTGGACAAGTTTAGCTAACGGGCCCGTTTCCGGTCTGAATTACTCTACCTCTAACTGTGGTGTAAGAATGTGCACATGCAGTAATCTAAGTTATTGGTAGCTGCACTACCGCCAGCCCCTTTGTAGAATAGCAAAACATAGCCCTGTGCATGAGTTAGTGGGAAATTATATAATAGATGTAGTTAAGCCAGAGAGGGTGCAAAAAACAATGGTGCACCTGGTTGAGTTGCAGCCTCACAGCGCCAGAGACCCTTGTTCAATCCTGGCCTCGGGTGCTGGCTGCGTGGAGTTTGCATGTTCTCCCTGCGACCCAATTGCCGCTAGTGTGTAGGGAGTGTTCAAGTTCAAGTGAGTTTATTGTCGTGTGTCCCTGATAGGACAATGAAATTCTTGCTTTGCTTCAGCACAACAGAACATAGTAGGCATTTACTACAAAACAGATCAGTATGTCCATATATCATTATATAAATGCATACACACATGGATAAATAAACTGATAAAGTGCAAATAACAGATAATGGGTTATTAATGATCAGAATTTTGTCCGAGCCAGGTTTAATAGCCTGCTGGCTGTGAGGAAGTAGCTGTTTCTGAACCTGGTCGTTGTAATCTTCAGGCTCCTGTACCTTCTATCTGAAAGTAGCAGGGAGATGAGTGTGTGGCCAGGATGGTGTGGGTCCTTGATGATGCTTCCAGCCTTATTGAGGCAGCAACTGCAATAAATCCCGTCGATGGAAGGAAGGTCAGAGCCGATGATGGACTGGGCAGTGTTTACTACTTTTTGTAGTCTTTTCCTCTCCAGGGCGCTCAAGTTGCCGAACCAAGCCACGATGCAACCGGTCAGCATGCTCTCTACTGTGCACCTGTAGAAGTTAGAGAGAGTCCTCCTTGACAAACCGACTCTCCGTAATCTTCTCAGGAAGTAGAGGCGCTGATGTGCTTTCTTGATAATTGCATTAGTGTTCTCGGACCAGGAAAGATCTTCACAGATGTGCACGCCCATGAATTTGAAGCTCTTGACCCTTTCAACCATCGACCCGTTGATATAAACGGGACTGTGGGTCCCCATCCTACTCCTTCCAAAGTCCACAATCAGTTCCTTGGTTTTGCTGGTGTTGGGAGCCAGGTTATTGTGCTGGCACCATATGGACAGTTGCTTGATCTCTCTTCTGCACTCCGACTCATCCCCATCAGTGATACGTCCCACTACAGTGGTGTCGTCAGCGAACTTGATGATGGAGTTCGCACTGTGACCGGCTACGCAGTCATGAGTCTCGAGTGAGTACAGCAGGGGGCTGAGCTCGCAGCCTTGAGGTGCTCCCGTGCTGATTGTTATCGAGGCTGACACATTTCCACCAATACGAACAGACGGTGGTCTGTGAATGAGGAAGTTGAGGATCCAATTGCAGAGGGATGCGCAGAGACCCAGTTCTGCGAGTTTGGTAACCAGCTTGGAGGGGATGATTGTGTTAAATGGATGAGAAAGTGGGATAACGTAGAACTAGTGAAACAGGCCCTACCTCGAACACTCATTCACACTAGTTCTATATAATCCCACTATACCTTCCTTCCAATAGACAATAGGTGCAGCAGTAGGCCCTTCGAGCCAGCACCGCCTTTCAATGTGGTCATGGCTGATCATCCCCAATCAGTACCCCGTTCCTGCATTCTCCCCATATCCCCTGACTTCCACTGCCTATATACAAGGGGGTAATGTACAGAGGTCAATTAACCCGCACGTTTTGGGGATGTGGAAGGAAACTCACGCAGTCATTTTGAGAATGTACAAACTCCACACAGATAGCACCTGCGGTCCGGATCGAACCCGGGGCACTTCTAATGCAGAATTAACTGTATCAACTAACTTTTTATTTTTTTAATTTCAGCAACATGAATATCTTGGCAGTGTTTCTCCTCCTCTATTTGGCACAAACAATTCTTGTCCAAGGTGCAGATCAGCGACCCAACTATGTAATTTTAATGGCGGATGATCTTGGTATTGGAGACCTAGGATGTTACGGGAACACCACTATCAGGTTTGAAGTTCACTGTGTGTGCACGTGTGTTTATGCGCGTGTGTGCGCATGCTTAAGGGCTATTGGAAAAAGCTTCACACAGCCCTTGGAAAATGACCCTTCTTCTCGGAGGAGAGGGAGTAAATGTTTGAGCGCATAGTGGCACATTGTGCACATAAATGGGGGTAACTCAGCGGGTGTGGGCAGCATCCCCACGACCCGAGCAGTGCAGTCAAATTTAGCCCAATATACGGGATGTCCCGGCTAATACGGGACAGTTGGCAACCCTAGCATAGACTCAGTGGGCCAAAGTGCCTGTTTCCATGCTGTGTGCATGTAGTCCACCACGTTTCCTGAAGTCAATAACTAACTCCCTCATCTTGCTGACGTTGAGTGAGAGATGGCCTTTATCTCTCTCTCTCTCATTAACGTTGAGGCTTTGTGGTGGGAAAGTATGGTGGCCACACCCAATAGAACCTCTGCACGGCGATGCCCAGAACGTCTAGAATTAGCCAGAGCGAAGCAAAAACGACAAATATTTTTATTCATTGCTGGCATTTTTTTTTTTTTCGTTGTTTGTTCGTTAAAGTACATGGTAGCATATTTTATCACACACAATGCTGGAGTAACTCAGCGGATGAGGCAGCATCTCTGGAGAGAAGGAATGGGCGATGTTTTGGGTCAAGACCCTTTTTCAGACTGAGTCACTCCAGCATTTTGTGTCGACCTTCGATTTAAACCAGCATCTGCAGTTCTTTCTTACATATTTTATTGCAACTATATTTGCATTGCACTTCAAGATGAAAGTGTTCTCGTACTCAAGCTGCTGTAGAAATGTGGATAAACATGCAACATTGCTGATAGTGCCAGTGGGAGGAACTTAGTAACTTGGCATGAAAGCAACAATTTAGTCTGAGCCAACTGGTTTGGACAGATTCTTAAGCCTCTGACTTTCAATAGACAATAGACAATCAGTGCAGGAGTAGGCCATTCGGCCCTTCGAGCCAGCACCGCCATTCAATGTGATCATGGCTGATCATCCCCAATCAGTACCCCGTTCCAGCCTTCTCCCCATGTCCCCTGATTCCGCTATTTTTAAGAGCCCTATCCAGCTCTATCTTGAGAGCATCCAGAGAACCTGCCTCCACCGCCTTCTGAGGCAGAGAATTCCACAGACTCACCACTCTCTGTGAGAAAAAGTGTTTCCTCGTCGCCGTTCTAAATGGCTTACTCCTTATTCTTAAACTGTGGCCCCTGGTTCTGGACTCCCCCAACATCGGGAACATGTTTCCTGCCTCTAGCGTGTCCAAACCCTTAACAATCTTAAATGTTTCAGTGAGATTCCCTCTTATCCTTCTAAACTCCAAAGTGTACAAGCCCAGCTGTTCCATTCTCTCAGCATATGACAGTCCCCCCATCCCGGGAATTAACCTTGTAAACCTACGCTGCACTTCCTCAATAGCATGAATATCCTTCCTCAAATTAGGGGACCAAAACTGCACACAATACTCCAGGTGTGGTCACATATGATTTCTCCGCTACAAACACACTGACACGCACGGCTGTCTGGACTACATTTCTTCGCACCCTGCTTCCTGTAAGGACTCTTTCCCCTACTCCCAATTCCTCTGTCTATGCTGTATCTGCACCCTGGATGAGGTGTTCCAAACCATGGCATTGGAGATGTCTTCATTCTTTAGGGAACGGGGTTTCCCCTCCAACTATAGAGGAGGCTCTCACCAGGATCTCCTCTATACCCCGAAGCTCCCCAGCCCCCTCGTAACAAGGACAGACTCCCCCTTGTCCTCACCTTCCACCCTACCAGCTGTCACATACAACAAATAATCCTCCAACATTTTCGCCACCTCCAACGGGATCCCACCACTGGCCACATCTTCCCATCTCCTCTCCTTTCGGCCCTCCGCAGAGACCGCTCCCACTAACGCCCTGGTCAACCCACCCAAACCATCCCTTCCCTGGTACTTTCCCTTGCAACCGCAGCAAATGCACACTTGTCGCTTTACTACCTCCGTCGACTCCATCCAAGGACCCGAGCAGCCTTTCCAGGTGAGGCAGAGGTTCACCTGCACCTCCTCCAACCTCATCTACTGCATCCGCTGCTCTAGGTGTCAGCTGCTCTACATCGGTGAGACCAAGTGCAGGCTTGGCGATCGCTTCGCCCAACACCTCCACTCAGTTCGCACTAGCCAACCTGATCTCCCGGTGGCTCAGCACTTCAACTCCCCCTCCCATTCCCAATCCGACCTCTCTGTCCTAGGCCTCCTCCATGGCCAGAGTGAGCACCTCATATTCCGCTTGGGCGGTCTGCACCCTAGTGACATAAACATTGAATTCTCCAATTTTCGGTAGCCCTTCCTGTCTCCTCCCCTTCTCAGCTCTCCCTCAGCCCTTCGGGCTCCTCCTCCTTTTTCCTTTCTTCTCCACCCCACCCCCTCCCACACCCACATCAGTCTGAAAAAGGGTTTCAGCCCGAAAATGTTGCATATTTCCTTCGCTTTTACGGAGGACTTTTTTTAAAGTTATGAAGCGAGCGGTCTTTGCGGAAAGCAGACAAAGGGGGAGATGGGAAGATGTGGCGAGTGGTGGGGTCCCATTGGAGGTGGCGAAAATGACGGAGGACCTTTTTTTTGTATGTGACGGCTGGCGGGGTGAAAGATGAGGACTAGGGGAACTCTGCCCTTGTTGCGAGTGGGGGAATGGGGAGAAAGAGCAGTGTTACTGGGTATGGAAGAGACCCTGGTGAGAGTCCCATCTATAGTGGGGGAGGGGAACCCCCGTTCCCTGAAGAATGAGGACATTTCCGATGCCCTGGTGTGGAACACCTCATCCTGGGAGCAGATGCGGCGTAGATGGAGTCCCCCTAGCATGGATAGCAGGTTGGCTGGATGGCAGAAGACAGAGTGGCAACAAGGGGGGAATTTTCTGGTTGGTTGCCAGTGACTAACAGAGTTCCGCAGAGGTCAATGCTGGGGCCGCTACTCTTCACGTTGTATATTAATGATTTGGATGAAGGGATTGAAGGCTTTGTGGCCAAATTTTCAGATAATACGAATATAGGTGGAGGGGCCGGTAGTGTAGCGAAAGCAGGGACTCTGCAGAAGGACTTGGACAGGTTGGGAGAGTGCAGAGAAGTGGCAGATGGAATATAGTGCAGCAGAGTGTGGAGTCATGCAATTTGATAGTAGAAATAAAGACGTAGACAGCACCTGTAGTCAGGATCAAACCCGGGTCTCTGACATTGTAAAGCAGCAACTCTACCGCTGAGCCACTGAGCCGCCCTCTTTGTGAGTGGTGCAAAATTAAATTCAGCCATGATTAAATTGGATGTCAAGGGTTATGGGGAGAAGGCAGGAAAATGGGAGTAGGAGGCAGAGATCAACCATGATTGAATGGCGGAGTAGACTCGATGGGCCGAACGGCCTAATCCTAGTCCTATAACTTGTGAACGTGGACGGTCACGGTGGCGCTGCGGTAGAGTTGCCGCCTTACAGCGAATGCAGCGCCGGAGACCCGGGTTTCCACCAGAAACCTCACCTATTCCTTTTCTCCATAGACTATCTGCACGGAGTTTGCACGTTCTCCCCGTGACCTGCGTGAGTTTTCTCCGAGATATTCGGTTTCCTCCCGCACTCAAAAGACCTTCAGGTTTGTAGGTTAATTGGCTTGGTATAAATGTAAAAAATGTCCCTAGTAGGTGTAGGATGGTGTTAGTGTGCGGGGATCGCTGGTCGGCGCGGACCTGGTGGGCTGAAGGGCCTGTTTCTGTTTCTATAACTTATCAAAGTGATTGAATGGCGGAGTAGACTCGATGGGCCGAATGGCCTAATTCTACTTCTATAACTGGTGAAGTTGTGATTGAATGGCGGAGTAGACTCGAAGGTGCCGAATTCTGTTTCAATAACTTATGAACTTGTGAATCTTCAACGGTACAATCCTCTCCTGTTGCAGGACCCCTCATATTGACAGCCTGGCACGTGACGGAGTGTTGTTGACCCAGCACATTGCCGCCGCGTCACTCTGTACCCCGAGCAGAGCTGCCTTTCTGACGGGCAGATATCCAGTCAGGTCAGGTAAGTGCATGTACCTGGGCCATATGTCTGGCATTGCAGAGGGTCCAGAGGAGGTTTACAAGATGGAACCCGGCTGGGTTCACATATGATGCGCATTTGACGGCACTGGGCCTGCACTCACTAGAGTTTAGGAGGATGATGTGCAACCTGCAGACGTTCGAGGGAGTCCTCCTTGACATACTGACTCGTCTCGGGTAGTAGAGGCGCTGATGTGCCTTCTTTATAATTGCCACAGTGTGCTGGGACCAGGAAAGATCTTCGGAAATATGCACACACAGGAATTTGAAGTTTTTGACCCTTTGACCAGAGGGCACTACCTCAGAATAAAAGGACGTACCTTTAGAAAAAAGATGAGGAGGCATTTCTTTGGTCAGAGGGTGGTGAATCTGTGGAATTAATTGCCACAGATTGTGATGGAAGCCATTGGGCATTTCTAAAGCGGAGATTGGTAGATTTTTGATTTGTAAGGGTGTCAAGGGTTATGGGGATGAAGGGGAGAATGGGGTTGAGAGGGAAAGATAGATCAGACATGATTGAGTGGCTTCTGAATGTGCAACTCGGGGTATTGCAAAAATGTAAGGGACTCGGGGAATTGTTGTCTGGTGGTGAACTGTTGGAAACATTGGGCCAATTAGTGTTTGTGTTAGAGATACAACATAGAAACAAGCCCACCGGGTCCACACTGGCCATCAATAATTTTGTACGCTAGTTCTATGTTATCCCACTTTCTGTAGTCGCCATGGCATGGAAAGGCTATGGACCAAATATGGGATTAGTGGCAGAGTGTGCAAGTACAAAGGTGGGCTGAATGGCTTGTTTCTGTATAGGAAGGAACTGCAGATGTTGGTTTACACCAAAGATAAACACAATAAACTGGAGTAACTCAGAGGGTCAGATAGAGCCTGGATAGAGTGGATGCGGAGAGGATGTTTCCACTAGTGGGAGAGTCCAGGACCAGAGGTCACAACCTCAGAATTAAAGGACGTTTCTTTAGGAAGGAGATGAGGAGGAATTTCTTTAATCACAGGGTGGTGAATCTGTGGAATTTATTGCCACAGAAGGCTGTGGAGGCCGTCAATGCATATCTTTAAGGCAAAGATAGATAGATTCTTGATTAGTACGGGTGTCAGGGGTTATGCGGAGAAGGCAGGAGTTAGGAGGGAGAGATAAGATCAGCCATGATTGAATGGCGGAGTAGACTTGATGGGCCATATGGCCTAATTCTGCTCTTATCACATGAGTATGGACAGGCAGCATCTCTGGAGAGAAGGAATGGGTGACATTTCGGGCCGAGACCCTTCTTCAGTCTAGGCCCGAAACGTCACCCATTCCTTCTCTCCAGAGATGCTGCCTGTCCCGTTGCGTTATATGCAGCTTCCACCTCTTTCTGTGTTGTCCTGCTGCGTGATTTAAAGGTGAAAGTTGTTCTCTCTTTTTCAGGGATGGCCTCCTTCGGCAAAATCGGTGTCTTTCTCTTTGCAGCTGGATCAGGTGGACTTCCCAACAATGAGACCACCTTTGCCAAACTGTTGAAAGAACAAGGCTATTCCACTGCGTTGATTGGTAAGAGGGAGCAACCTTACCCTCTGATCCCTCGTCCCTTTGATCTGTAACTTCTCCTCCTGTCTCTTACTTCCTGCCCTCTCTCTCGGACTATTCCATTTTGTCTTCTTTCTTTGCATACACCAACTTATGTTCCACCATACGCATTAAGTCATAAAGTATTGAAATAGGCCCTTCGGCCCAACCTGTCCATGCCGACCACGTTGCCCCAGTCTAGTTTTAGTTTAGTTTAGTTCAGAGATACAGCGCGGAAACAGGCCTTTCGGCCCACCGGGTCCAAGCCGACCATTGATCGCCGCACATTAACACTATCGTACACGCACAAGGGACATCTATCAAGCCAATTAACCTACAAACCTGCGCGTCTTTGGAGTGTGGGAGGAAACCGAAAATCTCGGAGAATACCCACGCATGTCACGGGGAGAGCGTACAAACTCCGTACAGACAGCACCCGTAGTCGGGATCGAACCCGGGTCTCCGGCGCTGCATTCGCTGTAAGGCAGCAACTCTACCGCTGCGCCACCATGACCGCCCTCCCATTTGCCCACATTTGGCCCTCTAAACCGTTCCTATCTATGTACCAGTCCAAGTGTCTTTTAGATAGACACAAAATGCTGGAGTAACTCAACGGGTCAGCAGCATCTCTGGAGAAAAGGAATGTGTGACGTTTCGGGTCAAGAACCTGCTTCAGACAGGGTGACCAAGGGTCCAGTCCAAAGAAGGGTTACCACCCGAAACGTTACCTATTCCTTTTCTCCAGTGATTCTGCCTGACCCGCTGAGTTGTTCCAACATTTTGTGTTTAACTTCAGGGTATCTTCAAGTGTCTTTTAAGTGCTGTTATAGTTTAAGTGCTGTTATAGTCTATGGTTCAATCTCTTCTGGCAGCACGTTCCATATGCCCACCCCACCAACTGTGTGAAAAAGCTGCCCTTCATTTCCATAAAATCTTTCCCCTCTCACCGTAAACCTATGTCCTCTGGTTCTTGATTCCACTGCAGTACTCTGTATTCACACTATCTCACCCCCCCCCCCTAACTCATGGTTTTATACACGTCATAAGATCACCCATCAGCCTCCTGCACTCCAGGGAATAAAGTTGTAGTCTGCCCGACCTCTCCCTATAAAAATCTCCCTCTCAATCTCTCTCCCTCTCTCCCCCCCCGCCTCCCCCCCCCCCCCCCCCTGCCCATCCCCCCCACCCCCATCACCCTCCCCTCTCTCCCACCCCTCCTCCCCACCCCTCTGGGGAGATATAGATCATGTACATGCAGATAAGGTTAGTTTAACGGTATCATGTACGACACACATGTATTTTCCCATTTGGAGATTTGGGCGGCACGTTGGCGCATCGGTAGAGTTCCTGCCTCACAGCGTCGGACCCGGGCTCAATCCTGACTACGGGTGCTGCCTGCACCGAGTTTGTATGATCTCCCGCTGACCGCATAGGGGTTTTCTCTGGGTGCTCCGGTTTCCTCCCACATTCCAAAGACGTGCAGGTTAGTAGGTTAATTGGCTTCGGTAAAATTGTAAAAATCATCCCTAGAGTGCAGTGAAAAAGCTTTTCACTGTACCTTGGCACACGTGACAATAAACTACACTAAACATACTAAACTAGTATGTTTAAGAAAGAACTGCAGATGCTGGAAAAATCGAAGGTAGAAAAAAATGCTGGAGGAACTCAGCGGGTGAGGCATCTGTGGAGAGAAGGAAATAGGCGACGTTTCGGGTCGAGACCCTTCTTCAGACTGACTTCGGGGGGGGGGGTGTGGGAGAAAGAAAGAGGCGGAGACAATAGGCTTGTGGGAGAGCTGGGAAAGGGGAGGGGAAGGAGGGAGAAAGCAAGGACTACCTGAAATTAGAGAAGTCAATGTTCGTACCGCTGGGGTGTAAACTACCCAAGCTAAATATGAGGACGAACTAGTATAGTGTAATTGTACCGGGTGATTGTCGGTCGGCGCGGACCCGGTGGGCTGAAGGGCCTGTTTCCACGCTGTATCTCTGAAGTAAATCAAACAGCTCCTGGGGACAGAACAGGAGGTAGCCCAACGAGTGCCTGTGAATGCAGCATCTTTGCGTTTGTACACCTGCCGATGTCTGCTTTACAGGGAAGTGGCACCTTGGTTTGAATTGTGAGGCCAGCAGCGACCACTGCCACCATCCGGTCAACCACGGCTTTGACTACTTCTACGGCCTGCCGCTCACCAACACGCGCAACTGCAAGCCTGACAACGGCGACATCTTTGCCGTGGGGTTTCGGAGGGTCGTCCGCGAGGCGGTGCAGCTCGTCGCCCTGGCCCTCTTCACCATGTTGCTGCTGGACCACCTGGCTCTCCTGACCGTCCCCTGGAGAGCTGTCGGCTTCGCCTTCCTGGCCGCCGCTCTGCTGATCGGCGCGGTGGTAATCTTCCTGTCCCAGTTTCGCCAACTCAACTGCATCCTGATGCAGAATGACACGATCATTCAGCAGCCCTTTTCGTTTGACAGCCTGACGCAGAGATTGACCAACGAGGCCACGAGCTTCATGCAACGGTAGGTGAGCTGATTCCAATGACCCGTTTACTTGAAGGTACCCTTTGTGTATGACCGCCTCTTTCTATCAGGCATCAGTTTAGTTCAGAGATGCAGCGCGGAAACACGCACTTCGGCCCGCCGAGTCCTTACCGACCAATGATCCACGCGATAAGCACTATCTGACACACTAGGGACAATTTACATTTTACATTTATAGCAAGCCAATTAACCTACAAACCTGTATATCTTTGGTGTGTGGGAGTAAACCGAAAATCACGGAGAAAATCCACGGGGAGAACGTACAAATTCCATAGTTGGGATGGAACCCGGCTGCAAGTGCTGTGAGGCAGCGATTCTATCACCGCGCCACCATGCCATCCCTTACTCCAATGGTGTAGAAAGGCACTGCAGATGCTGGTTTACACTGAAGATAGACACAAAATGCTGGTGTAACTCAGCGGGTCAGGCAGCATCTCTGGTGAGAAGGAATTGGCGACGTTTCGGGTCGAGACTCTTCTTCAGAGTTCATAAGTCACAGGAGCCGAAGTAGGCCATTCGGCCCATCGCATCGACTCTGCCGTTCAATAATGGTTGATCTAACTATCGCGACTTGACACCCGTTCCAATCAGGAATCTGTCAATCTCCACCTCAAAAATATCGATTGAATGGGCCTCCATGGGCTTATGTGGCATTGAATTCCACAAATTCACCACCCTCTGACGAAAGAAATTCCTCCTCATCTCCTTAGTAATGGTGTCCTTTTATTCTGAGGCAGTGCCCTCTGGTCCTAGAATCTCCCACTGGTGGAAACGTCTTCTCCACCTCTACTCTGTCCAGGCCTTTCACTGTTCGGTAAGTTTCACTGAGGTTCCACCCCCCCCCCCCCCACCCCACCCCCCCCCCCCCCCCCCCACCCCATCCTTCTAAACTCCAGCGAATAATCAACATTACAGGCCAAAGAAGGGTCCTGACCCAAAACGTCACCTACCCATGATCCCCACAGATGTGGCTTGACCCTTTGAGTTACTTTGTGTCTTGTGGATGTGAAGAAGATGTGGGTGAATCTAGAGCTAGGAATTACCTAGGAATGTTCGATTCTCTGCCTTTTGGCTAAGATCAAGTGTAGAATCATCTTCCTGTGTGGAGCGTAGAGCCAAGGCACGTGGGCACTAAGTGTCACTACCTGCTGAGCTTCTACCTGTGTAAGAAGGAACTGCAGATGCTGGTTTAAACCGAAGATAGACACAAAAAGTCGGAGTAACTCAGCAGGACAGGCAGCATCTCTGGATAGAAGGAACTGATGACGTTTCTGGTCGAGACCCTTCTTCAGAGATCCCAAACGTCTCTCCAGAGATGCTGAGCAAATCCTGCTGGGCAAACTCAGCAAATTGGTTTAATTGCATCTTTGTGTTGATGGACCTCAGCATTCTGTGACGTCTCAACTTGCCCAGAATCTCCAGGTTTTGTCGGCGCACATTGGTTGATATGTCTATCCTTCTTTACCACACATCTCTGCTTTCATGTCTACATCAAACAGGTTCCAGTCGAGAAGGAGATAGATTAAAGACCACTGCCTTCATTTTCGGTGTCATTGCTATTTAAGTGATGTCGATTCAGAGACATTACTTCAGTGCAGCTGTCGGTTTGTTCCCTGTCAGTTCCTACTGATAATGGTCAGGGCCATTGTTGTAGTGTGTGGCTTTGACACCTATTTACTTTGAAGCCTTAGCTCTCTGCTTATTTTGCTTTGTAGTCTCAGTATTTTCTTCCAAGCTGTAATAAGAAGCTTCTGCAGATAACAGAAAACAATCTGTCATACCTAAGGATGATTTCTCCCTCTCTCTTCTCTCTCCCTTTCTCTTTTTCTCCCTCTTTCACTCTTTCTCTTTCTCCATCTTTCTTTCTCTTTCATTCTTTCTCTTTCTCTCTCTTTCTTTCCCTTTCTCGCTCTCTCTCTCTCTCTCTCTCTCTCTCCCTTTCTCTCTCTCTCTCTGTATCCATTTATCTGTCCAAGTGTATTTTAAATGTTGTTACAGTACCTGCCACAACCACCCACCTGTTCCATATACCCAGAGACCTGTGTGTGGAAAAAGTTGCCTCCTTAAATCCTTGCCCATTGAATCTTTCCCCTCTCACTTTAAACCTATGTCCTCTAGTTCTTGATTCCCCTACTCTGGGTAAAAGACGGTATTCACTCTGTCCATTCCATTCACGATTTTTACACGTCTTTAAAGTTTAACGGTATCATGTTCAACTCACGTATGTGCAGGGAATGGAGAGATATGGATCATGTGTTCAAGAAGGAACTGCAGATGCTGGAAAATTGAAGGGAGACAAATTTGCTGGAGAAACTCAGCAGGTGCGGTAGCATCTATGGAGCGAAGGAAATGGGCAGCGTTTCGGGCCAAAACCCTTCTTCAGACTGATGTGGGGGGTGGGAAGAAGAAAGGAAGAGGAGCCGCCGGAGGGCCGAGGGAGAGCTGCGAAGGGGAGGAGACAGCAAGGGCTACCGGAAATTGGAGAATTAAATGTTCAGGCCACCGGGATGCAGACTGCCCAAGCGGAATATGAGGTGCTGCTCCTCCAGTTTCCGGTGTTGCTCACTCTGGCCATGGAGGAGGCGCAGGACAGAGAGGTCGGATTCGGAATGGGAGGGGGAGTTGAAGTGCTGAGCCGCAGGGAGATCAGGTTGGCTAATGCGGACCGAGCGGAGGTGTTCGCCAAAACGATCGCCAAGTCTACACTTGGTCTCACCGATGTAGATATGTGGGCCGGGGCTGTACTGTTGTATGTTCCATGAAAATGAATGCTGCTCATTTGGAGATCAGAGCGGCACGGTGGCACAGCGGTAGATTCCTGCCTCACAGCGCCAGAGACCTGGGTTCGATCCTGACTGCAGGTGCTGCCTGCACGGAGTTTGTACGTTCTCCCCGTGACCGCATAGGGGTTTTCTCTGGGTGCTCCGGTTTTCTCCCACATTCCAAAGACGTGCAGGTTGGAAGGTTAATTGGCTTTGGTAAAATTGTAAAAATCATCCCTAGTGTGCAGTGAAAAAGCTTTTCACTGTACCTCGGTACACGTGACAATAAGCTAAACGGACTAACTAGTATGTTTAAGAAAGAACTGCAGATTCTGGAATAATCGAAGGTAGACAAAAATGCTGGAGGAACTCAGCAGTTAAGGCAGCATCTATGGAGGGATGGAATAGACGACGTTTCGGGTCGAGACCTTTCTTCAGACTGATGTCGGGAGGGGGGAGAAGCAGAAAAAAGGAAGGAAGAGGCGGAGACAGTAGGCTTGTGGGAGAGCTGGAAGGGGGAGGGGAAGGAGGGAGAAAGCAAGGACTATCTGAAATTAGAGGTCAATTTTCATAAAATCACCCCTCATCTACCTGCATTCCAAGGAATAAAGTTCTAGCCTGCCCAACCTCTTCCATTATCTCAGGCCCTCGAGTCCTGGCAACATCCTCATAAATCTTTCCTGCACTCTGTCCAGCTTAACAACATCCTTCCTATAGCAGGGTGCCCAAAATGAGCACAGTACTCCAAATACAGCCTCAACAACCCCAGTGTTGTACAACTGTAGACAATAGGTGCAGGAGTAGGCCGTTCGGCCCTTCGAGCCATTCAATGTGATCATAGCTGATCATCCACAATCAGTACCCCGTTCCTGTCTTCTCCCCATATCTCCTGACTCCGCTATTTTTAAGAGCCCTGTCTAGCTCTCTCTTGAAAGCATCCAGAGAACCTGCGTCCACCGCCCTCTGAGGCAGAGAATTCCACTCTGTAATACACTGTAATACTGTGTAATACATCTTTTTTATTTCAAAATAGACTTTATTCAAGTAATAAATATATACAGTACAGGAACCAGTCAAAATATTCATCCAACTTTCTCAGAGGCTATACCATCATTCAATACTGTTTACACACATTACCCCAAATTTCATGACATTTCTCCCCCACCCTGGCCCCACTGGCGTGGAATCCCTTCCCTTATATTGAGGGGTGTCTCCACCACACCGTGCCCCCCATGTCCAGCAGCGGAAGGACCCTAGACTGTGGTCCTCCCCCACCGAGCCTTGGCGTTGGCTGCACCGAGCTTCAGTGCGTCCCTCAGCACGTACTCCTGCAGTCTGTAGCGGGCCAGTCGGCAACATTCCCCGACGGACATCTAGCTCTGCTGGGAGGTCAATAACGCTCGGACAGACCGAAGAGCGTCTTTCACCGAGTTGATGACCTTCCAGCCGCACTCTATGTCAGTCTCTGAAAGCATCCCTGGGAACAGTCCTTAAATCACAGAGTCCTCTGTGACGGAGCTGTTCGGAATAAACCGTGACAGGGACCCTTGCAGACATCTCCAGACTCTCTTTGCGAATCTGCAAAGAGGTGGGCAACCATCTCCTCTCCATAGCAGCCGTCCCGAGGGCAACGTGCGCTGGTAGTGAGGTTCCGACGGTGCAGGGAGGATCTGACTGGGAGGGCTCCACTCACCGCCAGCCAAGCCAGGTTTTGGTGCTTGTTGGTGAGTTCTGGTGATGAGGCATTTTGCCAGACAAGCTGGGCAGTCTGCTCTGGGAACCACATACAACATCCCACCTGGCACATGCCGTCAGGGTAGGTAAGGTAGGCAAGGTAGGCACTGCTTACCCTGACTAAAATTATGAAATGGCAATTATTAAATATAAATAGTAAAGGCATGGGAGAATTATGCCTATCTAAGAGATCCATCTCTTAGGTAGGCATAATTCTCCGTGCCTTTCATCCGCAGCGCTTGTAACACGGGAAGCTCTCTGCAGCCCACGTGCCGTCAGCGCTGCCTGAGCCGTCAGTTTCAAAAGAAGCTGAAGGCAGCAGAAATTCTGCCTTTGCAGTACTGCGCATGCGCAGCAGCCTGATGCACATGCGCAGCGCGAGTTTCTTGGCGGGATTTTCAAATATGGGTTGCCATTATTTTAATAGTATCTCAGGAAACACAGAGTGAAGAATGGACTTAATGTACCGATAACTTGGTAAGTGCATTTCTTGGTGCTTAATTTTTATAAATACTGTATTTCCCGGGGTGGGTGGAGAGCTCCGTTCAGTGTTTGGGGAGTCTGGCGTTGTTGGGGTCAGTAACCCACTTGCCACGCTCCGGTCTGAGTGCAGTTAGATGGGACTAGGTGAGAGTAAGTGTTCGGCACGGAGTAAAAGGCCCGAGATGGCCTGTTTCCGTGCTGTAATTGCTATATGGTTTTACTGTGGCCGGGGAGTGGATTAGCTCGGTTTGCTTCCTGCAAATCTTTAAATTCCGACAGCGCGTTCACGGGACCAGTTGAGGTTACTTGGCTGTGGGAATTTAAGGATTTGCAGGACGCGGTTGACATGAGCGAAGCCGGCGAGTGGCAGGTGAATGATGTTCAGACGAAGAGCACTGCCAGAGGTGATCAGAAGGCGCTGAAGGGCAGCCGGTTCCGGTGTCGACCCAAGCTGCTTCTATCCCCGGAAGTGGCGGCCAGTTCTGCTGTCCGTGCCTGGAGCGCTGCGGCAGCGGTGAGTGAGTTACTGATATGATCTTCGACCCTCTCCTTCTCAACACTTCTGCCTTCTCGCATCTTCAACCCCTGGCGCAGACTCTCCACACGCTGTGAAAGGAACTCTCCCTCCAATTGGACCCTTGAATTAGTATTGTCATTCAATAAGATGACAACTGGTTCAACGTCCCAGTGTGCTCCCATTTTTCCCACCATCTCTCCACCTGCCTTCATCCTCCGTCCTCCACCCATTCAGTAATTTAAAAAATGATGAGATTGAGAAGCCTTGGGAAAACTGAATTGTTACTTTTTTATTTTTTACGAAGAGAACAATCTGCGCATGCGCGGTTTAAGATTTTTTTTAAAGCTGGGTGACTGCCTACCCTGCCCCAAGTAGGCTGAGATTTTTTATATACGGGGGGGGGGGGGGGGGGGGGGGGGCAAGCCCGTTAAGGGCTTTGTATACGAATAATAGGAGCTTGAAGTTGATTCTGTGCCGTACTGGGAGCCAGTGGAGAGAGGCCAGAGTCGGGGCGATGTCAGAAGTCTCTCTGCGGCGTTTTGAACCAATTGCAGGTGGGAATAACATTTAATACAAGATGTGAAAACGACAGATCAAAGCAGACAATGATGAGGAAATGTAGAATGGTTCATTGCTAGCTGAGGGGAAGGTGCTGCCTGTCCCGCTGAGTTACTCCAGCATTTTGTGCCTATCTTCCGCGTACACCTTTGCATTGAATCCTTACTCTCACCTCCCTTTGACAGGTGTTTTGTAATGTTCCCTTGCTCTGCAGGAATTTGGGCCGTCCGTTCCTGCTGTTCACATCCTACATACACGTCCACACGGCTCTACATGCTTCTCGGGAGTTTTTGGGGAAAAGCAAACACGGTTTGTACGGTGACGGTGTGGAGGAGATGGACTGGAGTGTAGGTGGGTGTTCTCGTTCTGAGCCGTTCCACACGAGGCTCTACTTTGTGCTGCATTGATGAGAGATGATGTGGAGATTTTATGCAAAGTTTCGCTTAATTTTAGCCTTGATATTTGACTAAAAGTGGATATTAAAATATTTCGTGGCACATAGAACAGCCTGAAGCACAAGAACAGGATCTTCCGAGTTCTAACCCCAATGAGGTGAAAGATCATCTATGATCTTATTTAATGGGAAAAATACTTTTTCTCCCAGAAAGTTGTGAAGGTTAATGAGATTAATTCCCGGGATGGCGGGATAGTCACAGGTTGAAAGAATGGAGCGACTGGGCTTGTTTAGACTGGAATTTAGAAGGATGAGAGGGAATCTTATTGAAACATATAAGGTTTTAAAGGATTGGACACGCTAGAAGCAGGAAACATGATCCCGATGTTTCCCGGGAATCCAGAACCAGGGGCCACAGTTTAAGAATAAGAGGTAAGCCATTTAGAACGGAGATGAGGAAAAACTTTTTCACCCAGAGAGTTGTGAATCTGTGGAATTCTCTGCCTCAGAAGGCAGTGGAGGCCAATTCTCGGAATGCTTTCAAGAGAAAGTTAGATAGAGCTCTTCAAGATAGCAGAGTCGGGGGATATGTGGAGAAGGCAGGAATGGGTTATTGATTGTGGATGATCAGCCATGATCACATTGAATGGCGGTGCTGGCTTGAAGGGCCGAATGGCCTACTCCTGCACCTATTGGGGGGGAAAAAAATGTAGGAAGGAGATGAGAAGGAATTTCTTTAACAGAGGGTGGTGCATCTGTGGAATTCTTTGCCACCGAAAGCTGTGGAGGACAAGCCAATGGATATCTTCAAGGCACAGAAGATAGATTCTTGATTAGTACAGGTTATGTGGAGAAGGCAGTAGAATGGGGTTAGGAGTGAGAGATCAACCACGATTGAATGGTGGAGTAGACTTGATGGGCTGAATGGCCTAATACTGCTCCAATCTCTTGTGATGTGCCGGCGGAAGAGATTAGTTTATCTTGGCATCATGTTCCGCACAGACATTGTGGGCTGAAGGGCCTGTTCCTGATCTGTACTGTTCTATAGACAAAACAGCTGGCGTAACTCAGCGGGACAGGCAGCATCTCTGACCCGAAATGTCACCCATTCCTTCTCTCCAGAGATGCTGCCTGTCCCGCTGAGTTACTCCAGCATTTTGTGTCTGTCTTTGGCATAAACCAGCATCTGCAGTTCCTTCCTACACATACAGTACTGTTATATGTTTTATGACAGCACAGGCATAGGGTACTGCATGCTGCTCCATCTTAAACCCATCCTCTAACAGAGTCTTCTGCATCCCTTTTATTCCTTTCTCCTCAGTACTTTTGGAGATCCAGCCTGCAGAAGGCCGTTCCCTTCCTTCTCAAAGTTACCCTTTGTATTGAAAGTTGTTAAATTGGTTCATGCCCCAGTGTCTGGACCTTGTGTTCCGATGAGAAAGACAATCCAACTCTGCAGTCTACGTGGCTTCAAGACCTCTGCTTTTAATCAAAGTCCCAGAAGCTGCAAGGAAATGTACTTGAAGTTGTTTACTGAACAATTGGTTTGAACCAGCCACTTTGCACAAATAAGGCCTTAAAATCAATGTTTCTTAGAATCTCACGTAGCAATGAAATGCATCTCTGTTCAAGGTTTTCTTTAAGGGCCTGTCCCACTTACGCAATTTTTTTTGGCGACTTGCCGGCACCCGTCATGTGGAAAATCCAGCGGCGACCAGAAAAAGGTACATGCCGCGGGGTGACGCCAGAACGGTCGTGAGGAGGTGAGAGATGAGGAGATGACGAATAACTTTTTCACCCAGAGAGTTGTGAATCTGTGGAATTCTCTGCCTCAGAAGGCAGTGGAGGCCAATTCTCTGAATGCTTTCAAGAGAAAGTTAGATAGAGCTCTTCAAGATAGCAGAGTCGGGGGATATGTGGAGAAGGCAGGAACGGGGTATTGATTGTGGATGATCAGCCATGATCACATTGAATGGCAGTGCTGGCTTGAAGGGCCAAATGGCCTACTCCTGCACATATTGCGGGGAAAAAAAATGTAGGAAGGAGATGAGAAGGAATTTCTTTAACAGAGGGTGGTGCATCTGTGGAATTCTTTGCCACAGAAAGCTGTGGAGGACAAGCCAATGGATATCTTTAAGGCACAGAAGATAGATTCTTGATTAGTACAGGTTATGGGGAGAAGGCAGTAGAATGGGGTTAGGAGTGAGAGATCAACCACGATTGAATGGTGGAGTAGACTTGATGGGCCGAATGGCCTAATACTGCTCCTATCTCTTATGATGTGCCGGCAGAGGAGATTAGTTTATCTTGGCATCATGTTCCGCACAGACATTGTGGGCTGAAGGGCCTGTTCCTGATCTGTACTGTTCTATAGACAAAACAGCTGGCGTAACTCAGCGGGACAGGCAGCATCTCTGACCCGAAATGTCACCCATTCCTTCTCTCCAGAGATGCTGCCTGTCCCGCTGAGGTACTCCAAGTGTGAGTCTTTGTTTTTTTTTGTAATGTTATGACTGTAGAAAATGCAACTTTGTTCAAACTCAGCTGTTTGAATCACAATAAAAGGCATTCTATTTTATTCTAGATGCTGCCTGTCCCGCTGAGTTACTCCAGCATTTTGTGTCTGTCTTTAGCATAAACCAGCATCTGCAGTTCCTTCCTACACATACAGTACTGTTATATGTCTTATGACAGCACAGGCATAGGGTACTGCATGCTGCTCCATCTTAAACCCATCCTCTAACAGAGTCTTCTGCATCCCTTTTATTCCTTTCTGTTCGGTACCTTTTGGAGATCCAGCCTGCAGAAGGCCGTTCCCTTCCTTCTCAAAGTTACCCTTTGTATTGAAAGTTGTTAAATTGGTTCATGTCCCAGTGCCTGGACCTTGTGTTCCGATGAGAAAGACAATCCAACTCTGCAGTCTACGTGGCTTCAAGACCTCTGCTTTTAATCAAAGTCCCAGAAGCTGCAAGGAAATGTACTTGAAGTTGTTTACTGAACAATTGGTTTGAACCAGCCACTTTGCACAAAAATGGCCTTAAAATCAATGTTTCTTAGAATCCCACGTAGCAATGAAATGCATCTCTGTTCAAGGTTTTCTTTAAGGGCCTGTCCCACTTACGCAATTTTTTTCAGCGACTTGCCAGCACCCGTCATGTGGAAAATCCAGCGGCGACCAGAAAAAGGTACATGTCGCGGGGTGACAACAGTTTGGTCGTGAGTGGTCGCCCAGAGTGTCGTACCTTTTTCTGGTCGCCGCTGGATTTTCAACATGTTGAGAATTTTCGGCCACCTGCTGCGACTAGGACGGGTGCCGGCAGGTCGCCCAAAAAAATCACTTCTATTATTCATTAACGTGCAAAGAAAATCAGACGAGAACAAGTGGTTACTGTTCAGATGGTTGTTACCTGAAAGACCGTAAGTGCTTGTTTATTTAATTTAGTTTGGATAGAGTGGATGTTTCCACTAGTGGGAGAGTCTAGGACTAGAGGTCATTACTTCAGAATTAAAGGATGTTCTTTTGGGGAGATGAGGAGGAATTTCTTTAGTCAGAGGGTGGTGAAGTTGTGGAATTCTTTGCCTTGTGGAGTCCAAGTCAATGGATATTTTTAAGGCAGAGATAGATAGATAGATTCTTGTTTAATATGGGTGTCGGGTTTATGGGCAGAAGGCAGGAGAATGGGGTTAGGAGGGAGAGATAGATCAGCCATGATTGAATGGCGGTGCGGACTTGATGAGCCGAATGGCCTAATTCTGCTCCTATCACATGACCTTATGAAACACAGTGTGGAAACGGACCCACGGAGTCTGCGCCGACCTGCGATCACCTGTACTTTAGTACAATCCTACACACGAGGGACAATTCACAATCTTTACCGCAGCCAATTAACCTACAAACGTGGAGTCTCTGGAGTGTGGGAGGAAAACCCACGCAGTCACAGGGCGAACATACAAACTCCATACAGACAACGGCCGTAGTCAGGATCGAACCCGAGTCTCTGGTGCGGTAAGGCATAGACTTCACTGCTGCACCACCGTCCAACCCTGGAAGCAGTTATAAATACTGTAACAAGAAGGTGCTGTTACAGGCTCCAGTGTTTAAGCGGCTATTAATCTACCCCTGCTGCAGTTAATGCACAAAACCTACTGAGCTTACAGTGAAATCTCCCGTCTTCTCCTTCCCTTTCAGTACAAATATGGCAATGCAAAGATTTATTCACTTGTTAACGATTGGTGTAACTTGACTTTTTAAGCAGAGGTTGGATGGAGTTGAATCGTTTTCTCTGACACCTCGTAGGCTGAAAGGAGATCTAACAGAAGTGCGTAACATTACGAGAGGGATATACATAGGGTGGACAGTCAGAGCGTTTTTCCCAGGGTGGAAATATCAAAGACTAGAGGGCGTAGCATTCAAGTGATTTTTGGTGATTTTTCTTGTAAGTGTAACAAGAGTGGAGAGTGGGTCATCTCCAAAGTTTGCAAAGGTGATTTTGCAACTGATGAATTAAGTTTTTGAGTGATTGGTTGATTGATTAATTGATTAACTGAAAGATACAGCATGGAAACGTTCCCTTTGGCCCATCAAGCCCACACCGATCATCGATCTACCCGTCCACACTAGTTCCATGTTATCCCACTTTTGCATCCAATGCCTACGCACGTAGGGTAATTTTACAAAGGGCCAATTAACCCAGCGCTTCCACACCTCAAGAGAAAAAAATTCCTGAAATAGAAATCCAAATGACCTGGAATTTGATGGTATTTCCCGGCCCGGTAAGCCTTCCCCAACGGCGCACGCGTGGGGATTCAGCGTCCCTACCGGCGCCATTTTCAATTGTGACGCGGCTGACAGGCCTCCTCCAACTGCGCAGTATACAGTTGGACATAAATATACAGGTGCATACTTTTTTTCCGCAAATCATCCCAGTCGGTTGCAGCAGTCGCACATGCGCAGTTGGGGAAGGCTTACCGGGCCGGGGAATTTCCCGAAATTTCCCAGAATTATTTAATTTCCCTAAAATTACCCGAAGACAACCCGAATTTTCCAGAATTTCAGGTAATTTCCTTCAAAGTGGAAACACTGAATTAGCCTACAAACCAGCATGCCTGCGCGATGTGGGAGGAAAATGGAACATCACACAGACAAGATACAAAATACATTTATTTGTCACATGTACCAATTGGTGCAGTGAAATGTGTGGTCGCCACAGCGCCCATAGTCAGGATCGAACCCAGGTCTCCGGCGCTACGAGACAGCAACTCTACCGCTGTGCTACTGCGCTGCCTGATGAAGCTGGCTACCAGTTAGGGGAGATTGAACGCACCTTTTAATGAGGTGCTGTTTACTTATTGAACAAGTTTGTTAATGCAGTCCGTGCTGAGCTGTGTGAGCTCTGACCCGATGCTGTTGAGAGTTTATTAAGTATACGAGGGAATTGCCAGTTAAATGAGGTGGAACTATTGAGTAAATAAGCATCTCTGTCCTCGATGCGCAGAATGTTTAATGTGTTGGGAGCATCAATGTAGCAATTGAACTTAATGGAAATGGTCGGTTAACACTTTTTAAATGATTGTCTGCTTTTTAAGTATGCCTTTAATTTTCAAGAGGCTGGGACTGTGCTCTGTATTGCATTGTATTGCAATGCATAATATAGCACTGATGGCCTCGCCTGCGGTCTGGAGTGGGGAGGCACGGTGGCGCAGCGGTAGAGTTGCTGCCTCACTGCCATAGAGACCCGGGTTCAATCCTGACTACGGGCGCTATCCATACGGTGTTTGCTCGTTCTCCCCGTGACCGCATGGGTTTCCTCCCACACTCCAAAAACAAACAGGTTTGTCAAAGGTTGACGATCGAAGGATCAATTGGTAGGGCGGCAAGTGATGGTAAGTAGATGAGAGCAGATGGGTAACGGACGGTAATATGTAGACCTATTTTTGTGCTGTGAAACTCCATTACATTCAATTGAATGTGCAGACTGTATTGATTTGAAGCTTTGTTCATCTGTGTTGCGAAATAATATTTTTAGCATTGGTCGTCAAAGACCAATAAAGCTACAAATCGCTCCCTCCTTAGGAGTAGAGTAGACGTGGGCGGCAAGGTGGCGCAGCGGTAGAGTTGCTGCCTTGCAGGGCCAAAGGCCCGGGTTAGATCCTGATTGCGGGCGCTGTCCGTACAAAGTTTGTACTTCTCCCTGTTTCTGAGTTGGCTTTCTCCGGGAGCTCCGGTTTCCTCCCACATTCCAAAAGACACACAGGTTTGTAGTTAAATTGGCTTCTAAAAATTGTGTCTAGTGTGCAGGATAGAATTATTCAGCGGGTGAAAACTGGTCGACATGGGCCTGGTGGGCCGAAGGGCCTGTTTACATGCTGTGTAAACTCAACTAAAAAAACTGAACAGAGGGAGGAGGTAGCGATTTAAAATAATTATGAGGAACAAACGCAGGATATATATTAGGACACTTTTCCTCGTGACAAAGTTGTCAATGACTAGAGGACATCGTTTTAGCACATATATCTCAGCAAATGGCCATTCCCTATTTGAGATTCCATGAGGGAATTAATCAGTGGTGGACATCATCCGCACCAGTTTGGCCCCATGCCAATCTGTGACAATGTGTAGGTACAAGGAGCTGGAGATGCTAGATCACCAAAATGACACAAAGTGCTAGAGTAACTCAGCGAATCAGGCAACATCTCTGGGAGACCATAGATAGGTGACGTTTCGTATGGGGACCCTTCTCCAGGCCATCTATCCGTGTTCTCTGGGGATGCTGCCTGAACCGCTAACTTGTTCCAGCACTACAAGCTGAATGTCTTTTCTTGCCCATGCGCCTCGATGTCTCCCAGGAGGCCGCAGAGAAGCTGGGCGTTGGATCCCGAGCCTGAGCCTTGCAGAGTCGCCGGAGACTCGCAGCCGACGGAGCCTGGCCGGCCCCAGCGTCGACGGAGCCCCGAGGCCAAGGGCCTGGAGGGGACCCGGCAGCGATCGTGGAGGGGGTCGATGTGGCGGTCGAGGACGGGCCACATGGGAGCCGGAGGACGCGCCGCTGGGAAGAAAGGAGGAGCCGGCGGGGGGGCTGTGGTGGGGCAGGAGACCGCCGTGAGGGTGGGGGAGGGGAGGAAGAACAATGGAAGACCCGGCTATGTCAGGAGGGGAGGGGTGTAGGGGGAGAAAAAGGTGGGCCTGGTGCGGGATACTTTGTAACTTTATCTGTGCCCTTTATGTGGTGATTATTTGCATACCTCTCCAGTATGCAAAACAAATAATTTTACTGTGACTTGTCACATGTGACAATAAAGTATTCATTCCTCTTTCTGGCTCGGAGTAAAGACAAACCCAGTCACTCCACCCTGATGCAAACTGTGCATACCAGAAAGAGAATTGAAAGCCTAGTGATGGAGAGAAATGTTACCATCTGCATTAGATACGCCAGTATTTCTAACTGGAATCCCTGGAGATTGACAAAAGAGGAAATTGTACAATTATACCCTCATATCAAATCACCAGGAATGCCCCCGAGGTGTGCAGAGAATGACAAGTTACTCTGAAATGCGGGTTGTTATATAAGTAAACAGGGGAGCCACATTGTTCATCAGGACCATGTCTTAGGAGACTTGAAATCAGCTTTGTTCCAGCTAGCGAGAAGTGCATGATTCTTGCCTCCAAAAACAATGTAGACTACTTTGTCGCGGCCTGTTTACTTCCGTGCACGCAGTCGGGTTTTGTATCTGGAGCTGAAGTTGTTGGAAGTCATTTTCAGCTGGCAAATAGAATGGGAAAACTTGACAAGATTGAATCGGATCATATCAGCTACCTGTTTAGCGCTCCTGCCCAATGTTATACCTCACTGTAATCAGCAGAACAGGCGGCTAATCCAATCCCATCATTTTTTGCAGGGCTTTTAACATTAATCGTAGTAGTTTGATTGAATCTTTTACTCATCGGACAGAACATACAACAATCCTGCTCCTTCTTAGTAATACGTCTTACTTGGAAAGCTGTGTACAGTGTTGGTCGGCATATTCAAGGAAGGATGTACATGCATTGGAGACAGAAATGAGAACATTAACCAGGTTGACTCCTTTGTTTTGTTCTTTTGAACGCCAGTCAAATATCCGGATGCTGGAGGTGCAGTTTTAACTGACACTTTATAGATTTTAGAGATACACCATGGAAACGGGTACGTTCTCTCCGTGACCGCGTGGGTCTTCTCCGGACGCAGAACCAGGCCCTTGGCCCGCCGGGTCCGCGACGACCAGCGATCGCCAGGGGAAATTTAACAATTTTACCGAAGCCAATTAACCTACAAACCTGCACGTTCGTTGGGATGTGGGAGGAAACCGGAGCGCCCGGAGAAAACACATGCGGTCACAGGGGAGAACGGATGAATTCCGTAGTCAGAATCGAGCGTGTGTGTCTCTGGCGATGTAAAGCAGCAACTCTGCCGCTGCGCGACTGTGCCGCCCTCCATTCATGCTGCAATGTCGTAGGTGCAGCTCAGGAAACCAAAGAGCAATGCAATTAGTTCCCTGTGCACTCCCTTGTCCCTGTGGTATAAACCAGCGCCTGCAGTTCCTATATATTACATTAAGTCTAGACTGTGTACTTGTCATGTGCAACAATATGATGTGAAAGGAAACTATGACATTCTGACTCGTTGCAGCTTTACAGGCTCAGCAAATGGAACAACAGAAAAATAAATAAATATCGGACAGTAGAAACAAGGAACTGCTTACCTTCATACGGTGGAACGGACCTGACGACAAAAAGGGACCTAAGTTGTTGAAATTCTTTGCAGCCCAGATTTTATAACCATATAACCATATAACCATATAACAATTACAGCACGGAGACAGGCCCTCTCGGCCCTTCCAGTCCGTGCCGACCATTTGTTTTCCCCTAGTCCCATCTACCTGCACTCAGACCATACCCCTCCATTCCCTTCACGTCCATATACCTATCCACTTTACTTTTAAATGTTAAAATCGATCCTGCCTCCACCACCTCTGCTGGAAGCTCATTCCACACAGCCACCACCCTCTGAGTAAAGAAGTTCCCCCTCACGTTACCCCTAAACTTCTGTCCCTTAATTTTGTTTTGCTTATTTTAGTTTAGGGGGGTTTGGTCTCTTTATTTCTCTTTTTTCTTTATTTTCCTTCCTTATTATCTTCTTGTTTTTATATATACGTTCTCTTTTAAACACTTAACTATATTTACATAGAGACCGGGAGGTCTATACCCAATGTGTATTTTGATACTGGACTCGTACTCGGGTTACACTTGTTGTTAATATAATCCTGATCCCTATGCGAAATGTCGATGAAAGTAGCTGCCTACTTGATAACCCTCATGACGTGTCTGCCTAGCCTTACTCAACAGTGGAGGAGCATAGATGAGTGCAGAAGGCTCCCATCGCCACCGGGAGTAAATTGATATTTGACACATTTGGACTTTTAACATATTTGTAAACATTATGTTTATCATTATTTTTTTTGTTTTTGATTAATAAAATTAATAAAAAAGATTTTTAAAGAAGGAAAACGAAAGGAACTGCAGGTGCTTGTTCACCAAGGAAAGACACAGTACGCTGGAGTAACTCAGCGGGTCAGGCAGCATCCCTGGAGAATATGCTTAGGTGATGTTTTGGGTTGGGACCTTTACTTCAGGTGCTTCAGGGGAAGTAAATGGTAGTCCAGGAGGGAAGGAGGGGTGGGTGGGGGGGAGGGGAGGGAGAAGAGGGGAGAGTGGGGTGAGGAAAGAGGGTAGGGGGGGTGGGGGGGGGGAGGGGGGGAGTGCAGTTTACCTAAAGTTGGAGAATTCAATGTTCACACCATCGGGTTGTAAGATAACCAAGCAGAATAAGTACAAGACACATAGAAACACCGTAATCTATATTGTATAACCTGCCAACACAATACATGGAGAAAATACATAACGAATAAAAATTCAAGAAAATAACAGTGCCAATACTAATGCAAAAAAAAAACAGTTTAAATGCCTTTTAAAAATTCTGATCGTACCTGCCTGTCCAGCTTCCTGTGATAGCTTGTTCCACATAACCTGTTCACACGGAAGGTGGTTGTTAAGGTCATAAGTGATAGGAGCAGAATTAGGCCATTTGGCCCATCAAGTCTATTCTGCCATTCAATCATGGCTGATCCATCTCCTTCCTAGCCCCATTCTCCTGCCTTCTCCCCATAACCCCTGACACCCTTACTAATCAGGAATCTGTCTATCTCTGCCTTGAAAATATCCATTGACTTGGCCTCCACAGAATTCCACAGTTCACCACCCTCTGACTAGAGAAATTCCTGCCCATCTCGGGTTGCCTCTCAGCTCCCTTTTAAATCTTTTCCTTCTCACCTCAAACGTAAGCCCTCTTTGCAATTTTTTTTTTTAAGGAGAAATCCTGGCTTCATTGGAAAGGCTGAATCTGAGTCAGCGGACTCTGGTCTACTTCACTTCAGACCAAGGTGCCCATGTTGAAGAGATTTCTGACACGGGGGAGATGCATGGAGGATGGAACGGCATCTACAAGGGTAAGTGGAGATCGCCGTGATAATACGCAAATAATTCAACACAAATGTGTTTTTCTCCACCATGGATGGCTGCTTACCAGAGTACACAATGGACGTATCGAGTCAACTTTTTCTTTTGAGATAGGGCATACAAACAGGCCCTTCGGCCCACCAGGTCCGTGCCAATCAGCGATCACCCTATACGCTAGTACTATCACTAGAGTCTCCCAACCCCTGCAGAGTAGTTCCACAGCAACGGATTGAGTGGCCCCCAGCCAGCAACCGGAATGAATGGCTGCAGTTTGACAAAGACGTGACCAACATCATTCAAGATGAGCCCATAGAGGTGGGCTGTAGAGGCTTTGCAGGACGCTCATTCTGCAAAGTCCTCAACCAGTTGAGCATTACGGGGCTGGCAAAGATGAGGGCCGTTCAATCCGCAAGCGAAGCCGCAGAGAAAGCCACTAGGTGGCTTTGGATTAAGAGGGCTGATCCGTGGGCGGTTGCTGCTGGGACGCATGTCGGGGCTTGATCAACCCCGGCTGGGTCGCCTGGGCGAGGGTGTCTGATGTTGTGAGACCCGAAACACCCGATGACCCCAGGCCACATCACTGAGGATGCGTCCCAGCGCATCTAGAAGATGTATCTTTCACACAACATCAGGGACAGTTTTTTTTCCCGCTGTTGTCAGGCAACTGAATCATCCTACTACAACCAGAGAGCAGTGCTGAACTACCATCTACCTCTTTGGTGACCCTCAGAGTGTCCTTGATCATACTTAACCTTGCACTAAACGTTATTCCCTTATCATGTATCTATACGCTGGAATAGCTCGATTGTAATCATGTTTCTGCTGACTGGATAGCACGCAACAAAAGCTTTTCACTGTACCTCGGTACACGGGACACTAAACTAAACTCTATCCTACACACTAGGGACAATTTACAATTTTACCAAAGCCAATTACCAAACCTACAAACCTGTACATCTTTGTAATGTGGGGGGAAACCGGAGCACCCGGAGAAAAGTCACAGGGAGAACGTACAAACTCCATACGGACAGCACCGGTAGTTAGGATCGAACCCGGGTGTCTGGCGCTGTGCGACAATATCCCTGTCATTTATGCATATGAGCTGTGCTCATTCACGCACATGCTCAGTAAATCAGTCAGTGACATTTAACTTGGAAATAAATAATTCCATATTTTGATTCAAACATGAGTGTGTGTGCAGCCATCTTTCTCTGTACATTATGCACTAGTTTACTTATTTTATAAGCAGACAGATATCAAAACACGCTGTAAGGCAGCAACTCTACAGCTGCATCACCGTGCCGCTCCAAATATAAGTTGCTTGAGTAACAAACTTAATTGCAGTCTCATACGAGATTAACCACCATGGCACATGGCATCTTTGGTGACAAACTGGGGAAAATGCACTCCGCTTAACCAAAAGGACCAGAGAGCACAGCCTCGGAATAAAAGGACATACTTTTACAATGGAGTTGAGGAAGAATTTCTTCAGCCCGAGGGTGGTGAATCTGTGGAATTCATTGCCACCGATGGCTTTGGAGGCCAAGCGTTTTTGGCATTTTTAAAGTGGAGGTCGACAGGTATTCGATTAGTAAGGGTGTGAAAGGTAATGGAAAGAAGGCATGATCAAATGGCGGAACATTTGGCCTAATTCTGCTCCTATATCATATGGTCATTGTTTTTCCCCCTCTGTTATTAGGCTTCTGAATGGTCCTTCCAAAGATAGGGTGCAATCCCAATTCACCTCTACCCCAATGTGGACATTGGACTTTGTCTATGGAACTGATGTGTTAAGTACCGAGAATTACATTTTATTTACATCCTTTTTCTCCAGAGATGTATCCTGACCCGCTGCGTTAATCCAGCACTTTGTGTCTATCTTCGTCATACACGAGAGGAATAGATCGGTTAGATGCACAGAGTTGATGAATCGAGGACAAGAGGACATACAGTGGGTTTAAGGTGAAGGGTAAAGATTTCATAGGGATCTGAGAGTTAGCCTTTTCTCACAAAACGTGGTGGGTGTATGGAACAAGCTGCCCGAGGAGGTAGTTGAGGCAAGGACTATCCCAATGTTTAAGAAACGGTTAGACAGGTACATGGATTGGACAGGTTTGGAGGGATATGGGCCAAACACGGGCAGGTGGGACTAGTGTAGCTGGGACATGTTGGCCGGTGTGGGCAAGGTGGGCCGAAGGGCCTGTTTCCACACTGTATCACACTATGACACTTATATACCAGCATGTGCAGTTCTTTTCTACACACTAATCCTGAAATAGTTTTCCACTTTCATGCGTAATATCACACCTTCATGCTCCCAACAATGTTAGTTAATATCAGTGCTTTGCCTTCCAATGAGCAACATCTGCCTCTACATTGTTCTCCTTCTAAACCTTCAATTTATTAATTAACAAGGCTCAAAACAAGACTCCAAATTAAGCCAGTCACGAAAGCGTTTCTTGCCTAATTACTGTATTTTCTATTTGTTTTAATAGAGTGCATTAAACGCTTGCTGTGTCTTCAACAGCTTTTCATTCTAAAAGGCCAACTTTGGTACATATTTGTAAAGCTCATGTTTTATTCAAAGCTCTTTGCATTGCAGCCTCGTCTAAGTAATTAATGATCACCCAACAAAACCGAGACGCAACGCTTCTTTTAATTTTTAAATGGAATTTACTGGAGCAGGGCAAATCTTTCTTGAACCCTCTCCAGGATGAAAGGCTGGTGAGTGCCTTCTGGAATCTCCATAAACTGTCACGGCCCCTTTAATCTTGCGCTAATAACTGGATTATGGACATTTTGTGATCTCGCTCAGTGATACAGAGGTACAGGAATCCGCTTTGGAAAGACTTGGGATGGTGCATTCACGCTGTGGCTGCCGCTTGATTCCGCGGACCTGGGTTCCATCCCAACTGGTCAGTGATAGGCGGCGCAGTGGCGCAGCGGTAGAGTTGCTGCCTTATGCCCCTGTCCCACTTAGGCGATTTTTTTTAGGCGACTATGCTGTCGCCACATGGTCGCCGGGGTATCGTTTGTACGGTCGTGGCTAGTCTCCTCAGTCGCCCAAAGAATCGTAGCGTTTTTCTAGCGGTCACCACTGGATTTTGAAACTTTTCAAAACTTTTCTGCGACAGTGGGTTTGATGCCAATGAGCGTAGATTGACTTCTCCTGATGTAGATGCTGTCGCAGGTTGTCGCCAGGATGACGTAGGTTGTCGCCGGTGCTGACTTCGTTTTTTTGGTTGTTAAAGTAATGATTCTATTTCAAATTTTATGTCGAAGGGGAGGGGGTCCAGTCACCATTTTTTCAGTGACTTGCTACGAATATGACAGTCGCCTAAAAATAGCCTAAAGGGCCTGTCCCACTTACATGTCTTTGGCATGCAAATTACGCGACTTTGTCATCGCGTTGAGGCGCACAGGCATCGTGTGGCCACGTGGGGCCGGTCCCACTGAGAAGCGCGGTGGGGTATGGAGTTGTGCGCGGTATCGCGCGGCTCTCCAAATTTTTGTAGAGAACAAAATCTTCGCGCGCCACCGGCCTGTCGCGTAACTGACGGCCAAAGTGGGACAGGCCCAAGACCCTGGCGCGACGCAACGTCTCACCTCCAACAGCAGCAGAAGCAGGCAAACAATCGCAAAGCTTGGTCTGGGGCTCACGACCGTTGCGGTCCGGATCCACCGCCACTTCTACTCCCAGAGCGGGGCCAAGAAAATTGAAGATGGACACAAAATGATGTCACGTGCTTCAGACGGCTGTGCGGCCGCATGAAGTCTTGCGCAACCTTCGCGGGACCGTCACGCCTCAATGCGACCACGAGGTCGCATAATTAGCGTGCCAAGGACACGTAAGAGGGACAGAGGCTTAAGTGGGACAGGCCCATTACAGCACCAGAGACCCGGGTTCGTTCCTGACTGCAGGTGCTGATAGGGTACATTGGCCTTCAACAGGCTAATAAGTATAGAAGTTGAGAAGTTATGCAACAGTTGTACAGGATGGGGTGGCACAGTGTCGTAGGGGAAGCACAGTGGCGCAGCGGTAGAGCTGCTGCCTTGCAGCACCAGAGACCCGGGTTCAATCCTTACTACAAGTGCTGTTGGTACAGTGTTTGTATGATCCCCCTGTGACCACATGAGTTTTGATCGGAAGCTCCCGTTTCCTCCCACACTCCACAGACGTCTAGGTTTATAGGTTAAATAGCTTGCGTAATTTGTAAATTGTCCCTGGTGTGTGGGATAGTGCCGGTGTACGGGGCGATCATTGGTCAGCACGCAATCGATTGGCTGAAAGGCCTGCTTCTCTAGTATTAAAGTCTAACTTCCAACTTTCTGGGCATACATAGCTCAGACAATCTGTTGTGGATTGAGCACATTGATGCAATCACAGAGAAAGCCCATCAACGCCTTTACATCCTTGGAAGATTGAGGAGATTCGGTGTGTCGACGAGTACTCTCTTGAACTTGTACAGGTATACGGTAGAGAGTGTATTGACTGGTTGTATCACTGCCTTGTTCAGCAACTGAACGCCTGGGAACGAAGGAGATTTTTTTAAAAAGTGGTGGACGCTGCTCGGTCCATCACGGGTTCTGACCTCCCCACCATCGAAGGGATCTACAGGAGTCGCTGACTCAAAAAGACAGCCAGCATCATCAGAGACCCACACCACCCTTGAAAAAAATCACTTAGAAACGGACAAAGACAACAGTTAAGATCATTCAAAGCTTTAATCTTTACCGTCCGACGGGTGTGGTTTTGGAGACCCAGAGGCAACAGTGTTGCGTCTGAGTTCTCCAGCAACACACAAAGAAATACCAGAAAACCGGGGTTAATATACCTCCCAGACTCAATATCAATTGCATGAGGTAATGTCGCAGGAAACACCAGCCACCTCCAAATATGGAGTTGTTTTTCACTCTTTGCCAAAAGCCAGGTATTCCAATAACACTAGTAATCCTCCCCTGGCCCCTTCTTCTCTGATTAACTAGTCAACCTACATAAAAAAAACCTGTAAGGGAGCTGTGAACTATTCAACTCATCTAAAAAAACGTTGCCAGGATCATTTTGGCCAAGTATTCCATCATGCAATAGCAATTGGCTTTTTACAACAGGAAAGTTTAAAACTCTCTCATTTCACTCCTGCCATCGGGAAGAAAACCTTGACCTCCAGGTTGAAGATGAGCTTCTTCCCAACAGCTATCAGTCTCCTGAACCCTATGAACACCAACTAGACCGCAAACATACCGACTTTGGGATGTTGCTTTCCTTTGCACGAATATTGTTCTTTTTTTCAATGGGCTTTTTTTGTTTGTTTTATTATGTAATCTATTGAGTACTGTGTCGACAGACCTGTTATGCTGCTGCAAGTATGAATTTCCTTGTTATGTTTTTGGTGCATATGGCAATTACACACTCTTGCCCTTAACTTCCTGCAGTGTCTGTGTGGAGATTGCACGTTCTTCCAGCGACCGCAGGTTTAGTCCTGACCTCCCTCTCATGCCCCAAAGAGGAGCAGGTAGTTAGTTGGGAGCCATAACTTATCCATGGTGAGCATTGGTGGCAGGAGAATAAGGATGGGGGAGGGGGGTAATCTGGAAGGTATGTGGGAGAAGTTTAGTTAAGGCCCTGTCCCAAAATGCGAGTTTACCCAAGAGCTCTCCCGAGTTTAAAAAAAAAATCAAACTTCTGGTAAGCACATAGAATGTGCATAGTGGGTACTTCGGAGCTCGTGTATGTCTTGTAGCGGCTCGTAACCCTAACGGCAGGTACTCGGGAAACGCGTTAAGCTCGTGAAACTTCTGAAGTTTTTTCAACTGAAAAATTTCCAAGAGTAAAATAATACTCGTGATGAAGTACCACGAGTTTGATTTTTTTTTTTCTTAACTCGATAGAGATCTTGGGTAAACTCGCATCGTGGGACAGGGGCTTTACAGGGAGGATGGGGTGGGACTAATGAGAATGCCCGGGGACCCAGCATGGGCTAGATGGGCTAAATAACCATCTAGGTCAGAAGGAAGGAAATTTGTTTTCCAAGAGCCAGCATGGACAATCATCATCGTTGAAAACATCAACACGCAAGGTGCCTTATAGCCCTGTCTCACGGTGCGAGTCCACCCACGAGTGACCCCAAGTGAAAGAAAAAAAACAGACTCGTGGTTATGTCCAAGATTCCAAGTTTATGTTCAAGTGTTTAACCGAGTTCCCACGGGTATGTCATTTCTGCGATGTTCCAAGTTCCTCTCCCGAGTTACCAAGTTCCTCTCCCGTTCTTAAGCCAACCGTGAATGAAGGTCTGTTTTAATAAGCAACTGTGTTGAGGAAGACATCTCCATCCTGTGGCTTTGAGTTAAAGATAGAATGCAGTGCGGCCGCATCTATTGATATGACCTACAAAGGGAAAATGCGCACCCTCCAGTGCCGGAGCAGTTATACTTATGATTTGTTTGAAACACACATCACGTAGTTAGAAGACCAGCGGGCGGATGTTTGTTATAGTTTAATTGAATTTACTGCCAGGTCTACACACTGTGGGGAGACGGGAGATTAAATCTTTGAATGTGGACGGATGTCACCGTGCCTGCTCATTCTAAGAGTAATATATTTTTAGTTGCCTTTCAAGCCGGGCTTTGATTTTATTCCTTGTTTTTGTTTATTCGCACACACTTTTCGTGTGTGAGGGCGTGAGAAGTCCATGCCGGGTGCCGGCCGGCCGCAGCCGCTGTTCTTTCACATCAGTTGCACGTCAGATTGTTGGGAGACGGAGCTCAGGGTTCGCCTCCTGAGCTGCTTTGGTGCCCAGGATTGAGTTGAGGTTGGGGGGGGGGGCAACGATCCCAAGGCTTTAGCGTCGGAAACAGCGGGCAGGCGACAATCACCCGCCATAACGCTTCTGGTCTGCAGTGTGCAATAGCCACCAAAATACACTGCATCTTTAGAAAGGAAAAATACAAAATATGTCAATCCTAATGGATAGGCCTTAGTCATGGTGCTGTACAACACGGAAACAGGTCCTTCAGACCCAGCTTGGCCGTGCCATCCAATTTGGTGTCTTGGGGTAGTCCTATTTGCCTGCATGTGGCCCATAGCCCTTCCCATCCATTTATCTATCGTTAATAACCTCAAGAAAATCCCTGCTTCAGTTTCCTGGTCCAACTCCGAGAGAAGTCTCCCCCCTTTCCAGAGTTAATCGCTCCACTGTTTATAATGCTCTCTGCATTATGAAGTCCTTGACAGTGAACCCCATGGGCAATCACTACCAAAGTGTCTGCTCACACAGTCAGTACACTTGTCTCCCGTGTTAAGTCACACCAACCACCCCTCCCCTCCCTCCCTCCCCCCCTTCCCTCCCTCCCAACTCCAGTCCCGTCCCGACCCCCTGGGAAACTGAAGGGAGCGACAATCATCCGCCACAGATATAAATAATGTCATGCACATCCGACCATGGAGCAGGTAGCACGGGATTACATGGTACCCCATGGCGGGGGCAACTACCCCCGACCTGACTAGATAGGCCAAATAACCTCCACCTTGGTCAGAAGTAAGAGCATTTCTCTTCCAAGATCCAGCATGGACTAGACGGGCCGAATGACCTCCACCTGGGTCAGAAGGAAGGACACTTCTCCTCCAAGATCCTCTAGGAATTTCAAAGGGGAATTGAATGCGACTGAGCAGTGCTTCCCATCCACATAGTTAATACCTTCTTACCCATGCAGCTTTCTGGTAAACCTCTCCTGCACCCTCTCCAAAGCCTCCACATCATGTTCACAAATGATAGAAGCAGAATTGGGCCATTCGACCCATCATGTCTATTCCACCATTCATCATGGCTGATCTATCTCTCCCTCCTAACCACATTCTTCTGCCTTCTCCCCATAGCCCCTGACACCCGTACTAATCAAATTAAACTGCTAATTACCTGTACATCCTTCCTGTAACAGGGCTGGCATTCCCTGTTTTTTTTTTTCCCCCCAAGGAGGAAAAGGCACAAACTGGGAAGGTGGTATCCGGGTTCCAGGTCTCCTCCGATGGCCTGGAGTCCTGGCAGCGGGCAAGAGAATCCACGGGCTGACCAGTAACATGGACCTCTTCCCGACGATCGCCAAGCTGGCCGGAGCCACAATGCCAAGCGACCGGTAAGCAGCTGGGCTTCCAGAGGGAAGTATAGGGTTGCCAACGTTGCATTTTAACCAAGGATAGACACAAAGTGCAGGCGCAACTCAGCAGGTCGGGCAGCCTCTCGGGAGAAAAGGAATAGGTGTAGGAAGGAACAGCAGATGCTGGTTTAAACCGAAGATAGTTTAAACAAAAAGCTAGAGTAACTCACCTGGACAGGGCTGCATGAATGGACAACACACAATCCTCCGAAATTTCCGCCACCTCCAACGGTATCCCACCATCAGCCACATTTTCCCATCTCCACCCCTTTCCGCCTTCCGCACAGACCGTTCCCTCCACAACTCCCTGGTTAACTCGCCCCTTCCCACCCAAACCACCCCCTCACCAGGTACCTTCCCCCGCAACCACAGAAGATGTAACACCTGTCTCTATACCTCCTCCCTCGACTCTGTCCAGGGACCCCGACAGTCCTTTCAGGTGAGGCAGAGGTTCACTTGCACCTCCTCCATCCTCATCCACTGTATCCGTTGTTCAAGATGCGGATTTTTATACATCGGCGAGACCTAACGCAGACTGGGCGATCGTTTCGCGAAACACCTTTGTTCAGCCTGTGTGAACCAACCTGATCTCCCAGTTACTGGACACTTTAATTCTCCTTCCCATTCCTAAACAGACCTTTCTGTCCTCGGTATCCTCCATTGTCAGAGTGAGGCTAAACGCAAATTGGAGGAACAGCATCTCAAATTTTGCTTGGGCAGCTTACAGCCCAGTGGTACGAAAGTTGATTTCTCTCACATCAGGTAGCCCCGGCATTCCCTCTCTCTCTATCCCTCCCCCACCCAAGACACACCAGCTTCTCGTTTTCACCCAACAAACAGCTAACAATGGCCTGTTTCCTTTATCCGCATCACTGTCTATATCTCTCGTTTCCCTTATCCCTAACCAGACTGAAGAAGGGTCTGGACATGAAACGTCACCCATTCCTTCTCTCCACAGATGCTGGCTGACCCACTGAGTTACTCCAGCTTTTTGTGTCTAGCATCACTGGAGCAAAGGAATAGGTGCAGGAGTAGGCCATTCGGCCCTTCGAGCCAGCACCGCCATTCAATGTGACCATGGCTGACGTTTGGGTCTGGACCCTTCTTCAGACTGAGAGTCGAGGTGGTGGGCGGGGGAGGGGGGGTGTAGAAGTGAATTGGGGGAGACAAAGAGTGGCGGGTGTATGGAACAAGATGCCAGAGGAGGTGGTTGCGGCTAGGACTATCCCAACATTTAAGAAATGGTCTGATACATGGATAGGAGGCGGTTTGGAGAGATATGGACCAAATGCGGGCAGGTGGGGCGTGTAGATAGGTCATGTCGGCCTGTGTAGGCAAGTTGTGCCCAAGGATGTATTTCCACACTTTATCAATCTATGACTGTGAGGTCAGACCTAACCGGGGTATCCTAGCCTGTCCATCTTCTCCCAAGTCCAAGCCACATCCTCATTAAAAAGAATATCATGAATGACATTTTATGTAAATTCTTAGCTGGGTTTAATTCATCTTGCCGTCATGTTTGGCATGAGCATAGTTCGCTGCAGGCCTGTTCCTGTGCTGTTCTATGTTCCCTTAAGATAGACGCAAAATGCTTGAGTAACTCAGCAGGTCAGGCGGCATCTCTGGAGAGAAGGAATGAGTGACGTTTCGTGACGAGACCCTTCTTCAGCCAAAGAGTCATGGGAGAGGGAGTCTAGAGATATGGATGGGTAAGGTGTGAAAAGGACAGATTAAAGCAGGCAATGAGGTGGGGTTGGCCCACTGCTCTGCTTTGGTGATGGGAAACTGAAATCTGCCTTGACGTTTCCCTCTCCCAGGATAATCGATGGTCGGGACTTGATGCCATTGCTCCGAGATGAAGCACAGCAGTCAGAACACGAGTTTCTCTTCCATTATTGTAACGGCTACTTAAGTGCTGTTCGCTGGCATCCGAGGAACAGTAAGTTCTTTCCATTGTATTGGTCCCAGGTGCGTTTGTGTTGGCGCGGGCTCAGTTTGTGCATTGGAGACACAAGGAACTGCAGCTGCCGCAATCCCGAGCTAAACACAAAGAGGCGCTCAGCGGGGCAAGAGTTAAGAGTAGGGTGAGAAGTGGGGGGGAGGGGGAAGGGGAGGCAGGGAATGCAAGGGTTACTTGAAACATAAAACATTAAACATTACTTGTTTACATAAAACATTAAACATTAATAATAAAACATGTGAATTAAATAAAATACCAGAACAAAAGGAGGCTACAGATTTTTGGTTATTGAGTAGAGCTACGACCGTTGGAAAAAAGCTGGCGTAACTCTGGGTGACGCTTCGGGTCGAGACCCTTCTTCAGACTGAGAGTTGGGAGGGAGGGGGTCTAAGAGATATGAAGGGCAGGGTGTGAAAACGACAGATTAAAGCAGACGATACTAAGGAAATGTAGAACGGTTTATTGCGAGCTGAGGGGAAGGTGACAAGGAGGCATGCAATCAGTAAAATTAAACTGACGGACAGTGAAACTAGTCGGAGAACTAGGGTGGGAGAAGGATGGGGAGCAAGGGTTACTTGAAATCAGAGGAATCAATATTCATACCGCAGAGATGTAATCTGAGGAAACGAAATACGAGGTGCTGTTCCTCCAATTTGCATGTTCTCTCTCTCTGACAGTGGAGGTGGCCCAGGACAGAATGGGAAAGGGAAGGGGAGTTAAGATGTTTGGCAATGGGAAGATGCGTGGCAGGTGCAGTATAATATAGATAAATGTGAGGTTATCCACTTTGGCGGAAAAAACAAGGGGGCAGATTATTATCTCAATGGGGTTAGGTTAGGTAAGGGGGTTGTGCAGCGAGACCTGGGCGTCCTTGTACACCGGTCACTGAAAGTTGGCGTGCAGGTACAGCAGGCAGTGAAGAAAGCTGATGGAATGTTGGCCTTCATAACAAGAGGATTTCAGTACAGGAGTAAAGAGGTTCTTCTGCAGTTGTATAGGGCTCTGGTGAGACCACATCTGGAGTATTGTGTACAGTTTTGGTCTCCTAATTTGAGGAAGGACATCCTTGTGATTGTGGCAGTGCAGCGTAGGTTCACGAGATTGATCCCTGGGATGGCGGGACTGTCATATGAGGAAAGATTGAAAAGACTAGGCTTGTATTCACTGGAGTTTAGAAGGATAAGGGGGATCTTATAGAAACATATAACATTATAAATGGACTGGACAAGCTAGATGCAGGAAAAGTGTTCCCAATGTTGGGTGAGTCCAGAAACAGGGGCCACAGTCTTAGAATACAGGGGAGGTCATTTAAGACTGAGGTGAGAAGAAACTTTTTCACCCAGAGAGTTGTGAATTTATGGAATTCCCTGCCACAGAGGGCAGTGGAGGCCAAGTCACTGGATGGATTTAAGAGGAAGTTAGATAGAGCTCTAGGGGCTAGTGGAGTCAAGGGATATGGGGAGAAAGCAGGCACGGGTTATTGATAGGGGACAATCAGCCATGATCACAATGAATGGCGGTGCTGGATCGAAGGGCCAAATGGCCTCCTCCTGCTCCTTTTTTCGATGTTTCGCAGCTCTCCCACATAGCCTACTGTCTCCGTCTCTTCCTTTCTTCTTCCACCGCCCCACCTCCACATCAGTCTGAAGAAGGGTCTCGACCCGAAACGCCACCTATTCCTTCGCTCCATAGATGCTGTCTCATCTGCTGAATTTCTCCAGCATTTTTGTCTACCTTTGATTTTTCCAGCATCTGCAGTTCTTTCTTAAAGGCTTGCTTCACGAGTGAGAGGTGGATACAGATGAGTGGGTTTGGATAGGCAGATGGGTGGAGTAAATGACAAAGGCTGGAGATGAAAATGGTGTCAGATAAGGGAATGGGAAAGAAGGAGGATAACAGGGAAATGAGGGACTCGGGGATGGGAGATGAGGATATAGAGTTGGGGATCCATTCTATCACCAACGGTCCTGAGCTAATCGGACTTTACTGGGCTTTATCTTGCACTAAATGACATAGCCTTTATCCTCTATCTGTACACTGTCGATGGTTTAGTTTGGATTAGAGATACAGCGTGGAAACAGGCCCTTCAGCCCACCGAATCCTCACTGAGCAGCGATCCCCGCACACTAACACTACCCCACACACACTCGGGACAATTTTTACATTTACCAAGCCAATTAACCTACAAACCTGTACGTCTTTGGAATGTGGGAGGAAAGCGAAGATCTCGGTTACGGGTGCTGTCTGTGCGGAGTTTTTACGTTCTTCCCCTGATCTGCGTGGGTTTTCTCCGAGATCTACGGTTTCCCCCCACACTCCAAAGACGTGCAAGTTTGTAGGTTAATTGGCATGGTAAATGTAAAAATTGTCCCTAGTGGGTGTAGGATAGTGTTAAAGTGCGGGGATCGCTTGTCGGTGCAGGACCTTATTAAAGGCTTTTTGAAAGTCTAGATACACTACATCCACTGGCTCCCTTTCATCCATTTTGCTTGTCACATCCTCAAAAAATTCCAGAAGATTAGTCAAGCATGATTTCCCTTTCATAAATCCATGTTGACATGGACTAATCCTTTTACTGCTATCCAAATGCCTCATTATTACCTCTTTAATAATTGACTCCAGCATCTTTCCCACCACCAAAGTTAGGCTAACTGGTCTGTAATTCCCTGTTTATTCTCTCGCTCCTTTCTTGAAAAGTGGGATAACATTAGCTATCCTCCAATCCACAGGAACTGATCCTGAATCTATTGAACATTGGAAAATGATCACCATTGCATCCACTATTTCTAGAGCCACCTCCCTGAGGACCCTGGGATGCAGACCATCACGCCCAGGGGATTTATCGTCCTTCAGTCCCATTACGCTACCCAATACTATTTCTGCCTTCAAGGGACCCACATTTGACTTTGCTATTCTTTTTCCCTTAACATATCTAAAGAAGCTTTTACTGTCCTTCTTTACATTCCTGGCCAGCTTCCCCTCATACTTCATCTTTTCAGCCCGTATTGCCCGTTTTGTTTCCTTCTGTTGTCCTATGAAAGTTTCCCCAATCCTCTGGCTTCTGGCAACTCTTTGCTCTGTTCCTCTGGCTTCTCTTTGCTGTGTTTAAGCATTCTATCTAACTCTCACTTGAAAGCATCCAGAGAATTGGCCTCCACTGCCTTCTGAGGCAGAGAATTCCACAGATTCACAACTCTTTGGATGAAAATCTTTTTCCTCATCTCCATTCTAAATGGCCCACCCCTTATTCTTAAACTGTGGCCCCTGGTTCTGGTCCCACTGATGCACTTTGTGCCTGTCTTCGTTGTAAACCAGCATCTGCAGTTCCTTCCTACAGTATCTCCTGAGTGACAAGCTTACGTCACTTGATTTTATTATTAAAATGTGTAATGTGGTCCAGGGTGACACAGAAAATATGGAAATATGATCTATCAATTTGGAAAGTTATAGATATATTACACAGAAATGCTATTTGAGATGGTTGCTGGCGCAGTCACCAATCACACAGCTGCCGTACTGTAAATCTGTCAGGTGTATGAAATATTATCCTCCTGTAATTACTTTTGCATATTAAAGGAGGACATGACGTGGATGTGTTGGCCAGCCATGACTGCCACTTTTAGGTGCTGGCTCATGCTAATGTTTGGTTTAGTTCAAAGATACAGTGCGGAAACAGGCCCTTCGGCCCACTGAGTCCGCGCCGACCAGCGATCCCCACACATTAGCACTATCTTGCACGCACTAGGGACATTGATGCCAAGCCAATTAACCGGCAAACCTGTATATCTTTGGCGTGTGGGAGGAAACTGAAGCTCTCGGAGAAAAATCCATGCAAGTCACGGGGAGAACGTACAAACTCCGTACAGACAGCACCCGTAGTCAGGATCAAATCCGGGTCTCAGGCAGTAACTCTACCGCTGTGCCACCCTGTAATGTTTTGAGACCACGTAAGGCCCTGTTGCGACTAGCACAAAGACAACACGTCCGCCATCGAGTAAGATATGTTTAATCTTCAATGACAGAAACTTCCAGAAGGCCACTTGACCTCAGTCACGAGGCACAGGTACATTTGCCAGCTTCTGCTTTTGGCCTCAAGGGGCACTGGCATTTACATTATATATTACATTACATATATTACATATAGTACATTACAAAGACATCACACACCCTCTAAGGGTTAGGGTTATGTAATCAGAACGGGTGAAACACAGAAGGAACTTGGTGTGTAGGAAGGAACTGCAGATGCTGGTTTACACCGAAGATAAGACACAAAATGCTGGAGTGACTCAGCAGGACCTGCAGCATCTCTGGAGAGAAGGAATGGGTGACGTTTTGTGTCGAGACCCTTCTTCAGATTGAGTGAGAATCAGGGGAGAGGGAGACATAGAGATATGGAAGGTTGATCAATGGGTACAATGGTCATGGAAATGTAGAATGGTACATTGTTAGCTGTGGGGAAGGTGACAACGAGGCTTACTAAAGACAGTAGGTGCAGGAGTAGGCCATTAGGTCCGTCGAGCCAGCACCGCCATTCAATGTGATCATGGCTGATCATACTATCAGCGACATTTAATCAGGAAGAGACTGGAACTATTCAGAGAATTAGGACGGGGGTGGGGCAGAGAGAGCGGGAAAGCAAAGGTTACTTGAAGTTAGAGAAACTTTGTTGTCCACTGTCACAGCAGCACCATGAGCTGACACCAAGTCAGATGCTTTAGGGCAACACGGTGGCGCAGCGAGTTGAACCAGGTTCGATCCTGACCTTCGGGTGTTGTCTGTTTGGGTGTGGAGTTTGCACGACACAGCGTGGAAACGGGACCTTTGGCTGACCTGCCTGCGCTGACCAGCAATCGCCCGCACACTAGTTCTATCCTACGCACAATGAACAATTTACAGACGCACATTAGCCTACGCACCTGCACGTCTTTGGAGTGTGGGAAGAAACCGGAGCTCCCGGAGAAAACCCACGCGGTCACGGGGAGAACGTCCAAACTCCATACAGACAGGCACCCGTAGTCAGGATCAAATCCGGGTCTCTGGCGCTACAAGGCGGCAACTCTACCGCTGCGCCACTGTGCCGCACTAAATGGTGATCGTTGGTCGGCATGGACCCAGTGGGCCGAAGGGCCTGTTTCCGCACAGTATCTCTAAAACTAAAGAGGCCCTTGCATGAATGATGGTGAAACAACAATGGCAGGAATTTCTGGGAATGATTTCGGAAGATGCTGGATCTTTTCATTCCAAAGAGGAAGACGGATTCTAAAGGGAGAATGAGGTGACCATGGCTGTCAAGAGAAAGTCAATGACAGCATAAAACTAAAAGAGAAGGCATATAACATTACAAAGATTAATGGGAAGCTGGAGGATTGGAATCTTGTAAAACTCTACAGAAGGTAATTAAACAGCCAAGACGGGCAGAAAAGATGAAATATGAAAGTAAGCTAGCCAAGGGGAAGCCCTGTGGTGCAGCGGTAGAGCTGCCACCTTACAGCGCCAGAGACCCGGGTTCGATCCTGACTGCGGGTGCTTGTCTGTATGGAGTTTGTCCATTCTCCCTCTGTGTGTAGGTTTTCTCAGGGTGCTCCGGTTACCTCCCACACTCCAAAGACGTACAGCTTTGTAGCTTCAGCGGCTTCAGTAATAGTGGCTTAATGAAGAAAACCCAAAAACGGGAACGGTGGCTAGAAATTGTGCGAGATATCTTTACTATGGAGAAACTTGAGAGTCGAGGAGAATTCATTTGAGAAAATCTGGGAAAAATGGACCGTTTATCTGAGCCATGACACCAACTAGATAAATGCCGAGCTAGATATGGGAAGATTATGCAATGTAGAACTAGATGGTATGTTTGTGCAAATATTGAAATATCACCAGATAACTAATCAATGTATTTTTTTTTTTAATTTGGTAAGTGAGCCACACGGTCTTATTCCAATTTTTTATTTATTTACCTCTTTCTTCCCCTATTTTAATTTTTTTTTAAATTTTGATTGTTGTTTGTCTTATTTTGATTTATTTATGGTGATGGTGTTGCACTGTTGTGTGTGTGTGTATATGTATAGAGACATAGAGATAGAGAGAGAGACAGAGAGACAGAGAGACAGAGACACAGAGACAGAGAGACAGAGAGACAGAGAGACAGACAGAGAAAATAGGTGCAGGAGGAGGCCATTCAGCCCTTCGAGCCAGCACCGCCATTCATTGTGATCATGGCTGATCGTCCCCTGTCAATAACCCGTGCCTGCCTTCTCCCTATAGCCCTTGACTCCACCAGCCCCAAGAGCTCTATCTAATCCATCCAGTGACTTGGCCTCCACTGCCCCCTGTGGCAGGGAATTCCATAAATTAACAAATCTCTGGGTGAAAAAGTTTTTTCTCACCTCAGTCTTCAATGACCTCCCCTTTATTCTAAAATTTCCTTTATCCCCTTTATATCTCTGTGGAAAATCAATAAAAACTTAAGTGGAAAATAAATAAATAAATAAATAAATAGGGTTGTGGCTTGTCCCAAGTGTGCAGGATAATGTTAACATACGGGGTGATCGCCGGTCAGCACGGACTCAGTGGGCCGAAGGGCATGTTTCCGCATTGTGTCTAAAATCGCAAACTGTATTTTTAAGGCGTATTGAATAACCCGCCCCATTTTGTCTCTCTCAGGTTCCACGGTTTGGAAGGCCCACTACTTCACGCCCAACTTCTACCCAGAAGGGTCGCAGGGCTGCTATGACACGCACATTTGCCACTGCTACGGACGCGATGTCCGCCACCACAGCCCGCCCCTCCTGTACGACCTGCTGGGAGACCCCGCGGAGACCCGGCCTCTGACCCCCGCGTCTGAACCCCGCTACCAGCGCATCCTGGAGGCGATCTCCTCCGCGGTGGGGGACCACAGGCGGACCCTGGGGCCAGTCCCCGACCAGCTCTCTGCCGGTAACCTGGTGTGGAAACCCTGGCTCCAGCCCTGCTGTGGTAGCCCCTGGCAGCTCTGCCACTGTGACCGGGAAGGGGGCAAGAGTACCCCGCGGGACGAGTCAGCGGCTTCCGAGTATTCCCCAACCCAAACCCAAGCTTGACTGCAATCCAGATCCACGTTCCATGCTCCATGCCAGGATTTGCGTGCTTCCCACCGGTGTGGAGCCTTGGCCTGCTGTGTCCACCCTTTGCTGCTCCCTCTCTTCCTCCGCCACCTCTTCCATCTCCTCTCTTTCTACCACTTTCCATTCCCCCTCTCTCCTTCCTCCTTCTAAGTCCCCCTCTCTTTCTTCCCCCTCTTCCTCCAAACCTCTCTTCATCTCTCTCTACATGCATCCCTCTCTGTCCTTCCCCTCTCTATTCATCCCCGCTTTCTCTCTGTACCCCCTTGTCCTTGTCCCCCTCCCTCCCCCCTCCCTCCGGCCCCCCTCCCTCCGGCCCCCCTCCCTCCGGCCCCCTTCCCTCCGGCCCCCCTTCCCTCCGGCCCCCCTCCCTCCGCCCCCCCCCTCCCGCCCCCTCCCTCCGCCCCCCCCTCCCTCCGCTCTCCCCCCCCCTCTCTCCCCCCCCCCCTCCCGCCCCCTCTCTCCCCCCCCCCCTCCCGCCCCCTCTCTCCCCACCCCGCTCACCACCCTCATAGCAAATTTAATGACCTTAAGTCTCCCCAGATGGTGTTTGACACCAATTAAAGACTTTTTGAAGCAGGGGAAAAAAACTGTGATCCTAAAACCCAGTCATGCCACGAAAGAATCCAAAAAACGTGTTTGACAAGCAAATGAATACTGATATACACTGCCCTTTAAAAATGCCCAACATTCATCGATTATTTTTTTTTTCTTACAAGCCAAGTCCAGTGTCATTATGTGTTAATCATAGTAAGAGTTTTGAATATCATTTATGAGAGGAATTTTAAATTTACAAAATATCAAGGATATGAATGTCCTGTAATTTTGCAAAATGTCTGAATGTTGCAAAATGTGTGTTAGACTGTTATCTTTCTGCCAGTGGAGGAATTCAGAAGTGGAATTGTCTGCATGAGGAAAGATAAAGAAGATATAACAAAAGGAGGATATGGATAAACAACCTAGAACAGTACAGCACAGGGAGAGGCCCTTCGGCCCACAATGTCTGTGCTTAACATAGAACGATACACCACATGCCCTTCGGCCCACAATGTCTGTGCTAAACGTAGAACAGTAAAGCACCGGAACAGGCCCTTCGGCCTACAAAGTCTGTGACGAACATGATGCCATTAACCTAATCTCCTCTGCCTGCACATAATCCGTATCACTCCATTCCCTACATATCCACATGTCTGTTTAAAAGCCTCTTAAACACCACAATTGTATCTGCCTCCACCAGCAGCCCTTTCAACGCGTTCCAGGCACCCACCGCCCTCTGTGTGAAACAACGGCCCTACACATCTCCTTTCAATGTTGCCCTTTTTACCTAAAGCTATGCCTTTGGTCTTGATATTTCCGCCCTGTGAGAAAGGTTCTGACTGTCTATGCCTCTCATATTTTTTTTTAAATACTTCCATCAGGTCACCCCTCAACCTCCCGATGTTTCAGAGAAATCAGTCTACGTTTGTCCAACCTCTCTCTGTAGCGTATCCCCTCTAAACCAGGCAGCCTTCTGGCAAACCCCCTCTGCACACTCCACATCTTTCCTGTAATGGGATTGACATAATACTCCAAAGCTGTGCGGTCGAATCTTTGACATTCACGCCCTGGGAATAAGGTTCTGCCTGGGTAATTTCTGAGACACCTCTCTCAGCTCTCCTCTCAACCTCCGACGTTCCCAGAGAAAACAATCCACCATTGTCCAACGTCTCCTCGTAGCTAATACCCGCAGTCCCGGTGGCGCAGCGGTAGAGTTGCTGCCTTACAGCGAATGCAGCGGCGGAGACCCGGGTTCGATCCCGACTACGGATGCTGTCTGTACGGAGTTTGTACGTTCTCCTCGCTTTCTGCATGGGTTTCCTCCGAGATTTTCGGTTTCCTCCCACAGACGTAGAGGTATATAGGTTAATTGGCTTGAAAAAATGTAAACATTGTCCCTAGCTGGTGTAGATTAGTGTTAATGTGTGGCGATCGCCAGTCGGCGTAGACCCGATGGGCCGAAAAGGCCTGTTCCTGCGCTGTATCTCTAAACTAAACTAAACTTGCTAATCCAGACCGATTCATAATCTGGCACGGTGCTTAATTCCACAACATATAGGAATACATAGAATATACATCCCAAGAGGTCGATGCTGGTGTTTCTGCTTCCTTCCGAGCTGCTTCTATCTCTCCACATCCATAAGGGGCAGCACATCCATAATGACGGCACGGTGGCGCAGCGGTCGAGTTGCTTCCTTGCAGCGCCAAGTCACACCCGGGTTCCACCCAGACCACGGCTGCTGTCCGTATGGAGTTTGTTTGTTCTCCCTGTGACCGCGTGGGTTTTCTCCAGGTGCCCTGGTTTCCTCCCGTACTCCAAAGACGTGAATGTTTGTAGGCTAATTGACTTCTCTGAATTGTCCCTGGTGGGTAGGATATGGGTGATGGTTGTTCGACGTGGAATCTAAACAAAACAATATATTGGATTGCATCTCATCCAGTCTATGCTGACGTTTCTGCTCCCTCTCAGCCTTTTCCATCCATTCTCTTCCCTTGCCCTCACATTTTGCTACTCTGAATTCTTCATCTCATATTTACCATGACTCAGAAGGAAGCCACTTCAGGTCAAGTCGAGTTTATTGTCATGTGCACAGGTACGGTTTGGTTTAATTCAGGGAGACAGCGTGGAAACTGGCCCTTAGGCCCACCGTGCCCACGCCGTGATCCCCGCATACTGACACCATCCTACCCACACTAGGGGTCATTTACAATTACACCAAGCCAATTAACCTACAAACCTGTACGCCTTTGGAGTGCGGGATGAAACCGGAGCACCCGGAGGAAACCCACGCGGTCACAGGGAGAAGGTACAAAGTCCGTACAGACAGCGCCCGTAGTCGGGATCTAACCCGGGTCTCCAGCTTTGTAAGGAAGCAACTCTACCACTGCCACCGTGCACCCCTTACGGTGAAGTGCAGGTACAATGAAAAGCTTGCTTGCAGCAGCATCATAGACATACAGTTGGACAGCACACGCAAGCATTAATTATACATAAATCACACATACATTCTATGAGTCCGCATTTAGAATATTGTGTTCAGTTCTGGACACCATGTTATAGGGAAGATATTGTGAAGCTTGAAAAGGTTCAGAAAAGATTGACGAGGATGCTGCCAGGACTAGAGGGTGTGAGCTGTAGGGAGAGGTTGAGTAGGCTGGGTCTCTATTCCATGGAGCGCAGGATGATGAGGAGAGATCTTAATATAGAGCAAGGGTTCCCAACATGGGGTAAATTTCACACCCTGGGGGTAAATTTGTTGATTCTGGATTTGTACATATTTTTTCTCATTGACTGACTGTTTGGTTCGGGTACACCGGTGTCTGTTCATTATTAGTTGTTCATAAATAAGTGAAATAACATTGTTATTTATTGCTATTAAAGTTGCCAGGGGTAAACGGGATAAAAAAGGTTGGGAATTGTTATAGAGGTGTCCAAAATCATGAGAGGAATAGATCGGGTAGATGCACAGTCTTTCACCCAGAGTAGGGGAATCGAGGACCAGAGGACACAGGTTCAAGGTGAAGGGGAAAAGATTTAATAGGAATCCGAGGGGTAACTTTTTCACACAGAGGGTGGTGGGTGTATGGAACGAGCTACCAGAGGAGGTGGTTGAGGCTGGGACTATCCCATCGTTTAAGAAACAGTGGGACAGGTACGTGGATAGGACAGGTTTGGAGGAATATGGACCTCGCGCAGGCAAGTGGGACTAGTGTAGCTGGGACATTTTTGGCCGGCGTGGGCGAGATGGGCCGAAGGGCCTGTTTGCACACTGTATCACTCTATGTATGACTATAAGTCAGTGAAAATAAATAAAGCAACACCTCAGTGCAATACAATTAGAAAATAAGTCTATGGTAGTCCATAGTAGACCACCCTATGGTAGGTGTTCTATTGTCGAGGAAGGATTAGGGTGGTGCGGGTCAATTCAAGAACTTGATGGTTGTAGGAAGTAGCCTGGGACATCAGGCCTCTCTACCTCCTGCCCGAGGGTAGCAGTGAGAAGAAGGCATGGGCCGGATGGTGGGGATCTTTGATGATCGATGCCATCTTCTTGAGGCAGCGCCTGGTGTAGATGGTGGCGAGGGCTGTGCCCGTGATGAACCGAGCTTGGTACACCACTCTCTGCAGCCTCTGGGAATTGCTGCACCAAATGGATCCAATTGATCCCAGCATCCATGGGCGGCTCTGTGGCGCAGTGGTGGAGTTGCTGCCCTACGACACCAGAGACCCGGGTTGAATATGTATGGAGTTTCTACGTTCTCCCTGTGACCGCGTGAGTTTGCTCCGGGTGCCCCGGTTTCCTCCCGCATCCCAAAGACGTGCAGGTTTGTGGGTTGATAGACACAAAATGCTGGAGTAACTCAGCGGGACGGGCAGCATCTCTGGAGAGAAGGCATGGGCGACGTTTTCAGGTCGAGACCGTTCTTCAGACAGGTTTGTGGATTAATTGGCCTCTGTACATTACCGCTAGTGTGAAAGATGCAAAGCTGCGATTAGAGAGTACAAATGAAAGGGTGATCGATGGTCGTGTGGGCTGATGGACCACGCTGAGTTTCCACGCTGTATCTCCAAACAAAACTAAGCTTACTGTACCTTTTGTTCAAGAAGGAGCTACAGATGCTGGAATAATCGAAGGTAGACAAAAATGCTGGAGAAACTCAACGGGTGAGGCTGCATCTATGGAGCGAAGGAATAGGTGGTGTTTCGGGTAGAGACCCTTCTTCAGCACCTTTTGTTCTATACCTTTTCATACCTCTAGCTTCCCTCTCCCCCGACTCCCAGTCTGAAGAAGGGTCTCGGCCCGAAACGTCACCTATTCCTTTTCTCCAGAGATGCTGCCTGACCCGCTGAGTTGCTCCAGCATTTTGTTATCTATGAGCCAAACTCTGCCTCTTTGTCCAGTTGTGAGACTACCACGCCAGCTTTATATGTGAAAGGTGAGACAAAGGCTTTGATACTCAGATGAAAAGTGAAGTTGACTTGGAACTAAACAGATCAATGCTGGAGTGGATCAGCGGGACCAGGCAGCATCTCTGGAGAGAAGGAATGGGTGACGCTTCTGATCGGGACCTTTCTTCGGACCTGTCCGTATCACTGTTCTAACTGGCATCCAAAGATTAATGTCACAGTAGGTCAGAGGTAATAGGTTTAGGTTTATTATTGTCCTGTGTACCGAGGAACAGTGAAAAGCTTCGTTCTGCATGCCATTCAATCACATCAGGTAATGCGATGCGTAAATGCAATCAAGACACAATACGCAGGACAGTGGCACGGCTGGTAGAGCGGCTGCCTCGCAGCGCCAGAGACCCGGGTTCCATCCTGACCTTGGGTGCTGTCTGCCTGTGGAAATCGCACGTTCTCCCTGTGACCGCGTGGGTTTCCTCCGGGTGCTCATGTTTCCGCCCCTATCCCAAGGACAAGTGGGTTTGTAGGCTAATTGCCTTCTGTAAATTGCCCCTAGCGTGTAGAACTAGTGTGAAACTGTGATCGATGGTTGGCATGGACTCGGAGGACCGAAGGGCCTGTTTTCATGCTGTATCTCTGAAGTTGAAATTAGTCTAAAAAACTAGGTGGAGCAAAGGGGAAGATACAGAGTGGAGAATATAGTTCTCAGCATTGTCGCGCAACCAGTTCCAGAGACAAAGTGCACACTGTCTGCAATGCGGTAAAAATGAATCGGACAGTGCCCTAGCTTATGGAAGAACCGTACAGAAGCCTGACAAGAGACGGGGAAGAAGCTGTTCCTGAGTCTGGTGGTGCGCGCTTTCAAGCTTCTGTACCTTCTGAAGGTAAAGAGGAGGGACAAAAGCTACAGGGATCTGTAGGTTTTGCAGTAAGTCCGCTTGGACCTACCTGACCACCCCAGCTGCCAAACACTTCAATTCCCCTTCCCATTCCCACATTGACCTTTCTGTCCTGGGCCTCCTCCATGGCCAGAGTGAGGCCAAACACAAATTGGAGGAGCAGCACCGCATATTTTGCTTACGCAGTGTGCAACCCTGCGGTATGAACATTGATTTCTCTAACTTCATGTAACCCTTCCATCCCCAACCCACCCAAGTCATACTAGCTTCAAAGTTGTCTTGTTGCGTTTCATTGTCTCGAGTGGAACTCGTTCTCACCTAGGCCACAGCTAACAATAGCCTGTCTCTTTTAATCATGTTTAAGAAGGAACTGCAGATGCAAGGATGTTGCCAAGCCTAGAGGGTGTGAGCTATGGGTAGAGGTTGAGTAGGCTGGGACTCGCAGGAGGAAGAGGGGTAATCTTATTGAGGTGTACAAAATCATGAGAGGAATAGATCGGGTAGATGCACAGAGTCTCTTGCACAGAGTAGGGGAATCAAGGACCAGAGGACATAGGTTCAAGGTGAAGAGGAAAAGATAGGAATCTGAGGGGTAACGTTTTCACACAAAGGGTGGTGAGTGTACGGAACAAGCTGCCAGAGGAGGCAGTTGAAGCTGGGACTATCGCAACATTCAGACAGGTACATGGATAGGACAGGTTTGGAGGGATATGGACCAAATGCAAGCAGGTGGGGGATTAGTGTAGATGGGACATGTTGGCCGCTGTGGGCAAGTGGGGCCGAAGGGCCTGTTTCCACACTGTATCACTCTATTTCCATCAATGATTCTTAATTCTACTCTAAACCTTGAGTGTCAGAAGGACAAGGACTTTGCCTTCCATCACAGTGAGGAGGTGCCTGGTGGAATCACGGTGGTGGATGTTGAACTGTGTTGAGTGTGTGTTTTGTTATTTATTCTATGTTATGACTGCAAGGTTAAACCATTTTGTTGTACTGAAAAGTGCAATGACAATAAAATTGAATCTGAATCTGAAGACTCCTGACCGGAAACGTCACCTGTCCATTGTGTAAAAAGGAACTGCAGATGCTGATTTACAAGGTAGACCTAAAATGCTGGAGTAACTCAGCGGGTCAGTCAGCATCTCTGGAGGACATGAATAAGTGACACTTCAGGTTGGAACCCTTCTTCAGACTCCTCCGAAACGTCATCTGTTCCTTTTTTTCTCCATAGATGCTGCCTGACCCGCTGAGTTACTCCAGCACTTTGTGCTTTGCAAAGAATTCCAGCATCTGCAGTTTCTTGCATCTCTTTCTTCTCTTGTCCTTCTTTGCCACAAATAAGGCATCAGTTGCTTTTTAAAAAAAGCAATCAGTTTGGATTCTGATTAAGTTATTCTAAACCGGTGAATGACTGCTAATTGGGGATTTTTGACAATGGCGGGAAGCATTTTGATAAATTTCAGGAAGTCATTAAAGAGATTTCACCACAGGTCTGTAATTGGCACATTAACTTCAAGATGAATAAGTGTGTGCGAACACGTTTTGTTGGGAGAATTACGAAGAGTCCTGGAAAATTAAATGTCTAAATGGGATAAAGGAACTGAGTAATCTGTGGGTGTTTGAGGCACAGTCCATTAAAAGTAATGACACAGGCTGATAATATCCCAGTATCTCTCATTCACAGATTTCTGAGACGTCAAAAATAGTTGATGACCCAAACCAATAAATAGATGCTTTATCAAGGACAGAGGAAGGCATCTTTCTTCTGTGGAAAGGAACTGCAGATGCTGGTTTAAACCGTAGACACAAAAACCTGGAGTAACTCAGTGGGTCAGGCAACATCTCTAGAGAAAAGGAATAGGTGACGTTTCTGGTCGAGACCCTTCTTCAGACTGTTTCCACACTGGGGCAAGGGAACCGAGAGGTATAGACAGCGATGTAGACCAAATGAATGAAAGATATGGAAAAAAGTAACAATGATAAAGGAGACAAATAAAAATGCTGGAGAAACTCAGCGGGTGAGGCAGCGTCTATGGAGCGAAGGAATTGGTGACGTTTCGGGTCGAGACCCTTCGTCTGCAGATGCATGGATGTTGCCAAGCCTAGAGGGTGTGAGCTATGGGTAGAGGTTGAGTAGGCTGGGACGTGCAGGAGGAAGAGGGGTGATCTTATTGAGGTGTACAAAACCTCTACCCATAGCTCACACCCTCTAGGCTTGGCAACATCCTTGTAAATCCTCGAAATGGATGGGATAAATGGAAGTCTAGAGTTTTATCTTGTCATATGTCCCAGAAAAGAACAATAACATTCTTACTTGCAGCAGCACAGCAGGTATGTAAGCCCAAGGAGCTGCAGATGCTGGTTTACAAAACAAAAACAAGGCGCTGGAGTAACTCAGAGGGTCAGGCAGCATCTCTGGAGGACATGGATAGGTGATGTTTCTGGTTGGGACCCTTCTTCAGACTCATTCGCAACATCACCAATCCATCAGTCTCCACAGATGCCGCCTGGCCCGCTGAGTTACTCCAGCACTTTGTGTCTTATTTTCCTAGGGTAAAGGGAAGGATTGTCAGAAACCTTCAGAGGGTGGAGAGGTAACATTTCAGGCTAAAAACTCAAGATGCTGGAAAACTAGAAACAAAAACAGAATGAATTTGCAGGAAGCATTCAGCTGGTAAAGGGCCTGTCCCACTGTACGAGGTAACTCAAGAGTTCTCCCGAGTTCTCCCCTGATTCGAGCTCATGCAATGTACGTAGCAGCTACGTAGGAGTTCATGGATGTCACGCAGCGGTTCGTACGAGTAACGGTAGGTACTCTGGAAATCTGGCAAACTCGTGACGTTTTTTCAACACTGAAAAATGCCCACGAGTAAAAAAAAATACTCGTGATGAAAAAATGTTTTACTTTTTACTCGTACGAGCCCCTACTTACCCGCTACGTACATTACATGAACTCGAATCAGCGGAGTTGATTCTGGAGAACTCTTGAGTTGCCTCATACAGTGGGACAGGCCCTTAAGGCAGCATCTGTGGAAGGAGGGACAAAGTTTGCATCAGGTGAAAGATTCAGACGACGGGGTCTTTAACGTTGTCTCCTTCCACAGATGTTGCCTGACCTAGTTTTGTTCCCAGTGTTTTCTGTTTTAGCAATGTTTCAGGCTGTAGAACTATTCTGAAGTTGCACCATTTATTTTTATATAGCCCAGTCTCATCCCTTCTCAGATATCTGAGTTGTGCATTATTTGTAAGTGTTGAAACTGTGTATAAGCATTATGTGTTCCCAAATTATTTCCGTTTCCCAGACAGCAGCCACTTTCTTGTAGAGTTTAGTTCATAGAGGTACAGTGAAAAGATTTTGTTGCGTGCCAAACCAGTCGGAGGAAAGTCTATACATGATTACAATCGAGCCGTCCACAGTGTACAGATACAGAGTAAAGGGAATCACGTTTAGTGGAAGGTAAAGTCCAGTAAAGTCCAATCAAAGATTGTCCAAGGGTCACCAATGTGGTAGATGGTAGATCAGGACTGCACTGTAGTTGGTGATAGGGATGCTCTTCATTGACTACAGCTCGGCATTCAACACTATCATTCCCTCAAAACTCGTCCCCAAGCTTCTGGATCTTGGACTGGAGACCTCCATCTGCGGCTGGATATTCAACTTCCAGGTGGTGAGAATTGGCAGCCGCACCTCTTCCGCGCTGATCCTCAACACAGGCGCACCACAGGCCTGTGTGCTCAGTCCTCTCCTGTACTGCCTGTTCACGCACGACTACTGCTAAGCAGGGCTGGATTTACGTATAAGCTAGACAAGCTTAAGCTTAGGGCCTCGAGATCTAGGGGGGCCTTGGCCCGCTCCACCAAGGTGTATTAAACTTTTGACATAGTGGCGTTGTTACAAACCCTACCATCAGTGGCGCTGTTTCCATGCTGCAGGCTCCCTGAGTTTGACTGCGTTGGGTCCTAGTGCTAGGCCTCCGCCTAAACCCTGGTAACCTCAGTGGCTGTTCCACTGGATCTTCCCAATTCCCCTCAAACCATGTGACCCCAGCCCTTCCCCACCCACACTACAGTCCTCATACCCCCTGACCACCCACCACCCCCCCACCAGACATCACCTCAGCCTCAGTCCACTCACCTGCCTTCCTCTGGCCCCAACCCCCATCACAGCCGTGTGTTCACCAACCCCTCCTGACCTCCCCCTCTCTGATACCAAACGGTCTTTCCTCAGCAGAGGCCTCACCTTTGTCCTCCTCCGTCCCCACCTCAATGAGTTCCGTGCCCGCCGCTTTGATGAGCTTGAGCAACAAGCAAAGGCCACCTTGCCAGATGTTAACTACAGAACTGTCACAGGGAGACAAAGAGTAAGGAAATGGCAAGGAAATGATGGAAGTGCACCTGGTCCTGATGCTTTAGATAAACTCTCCACAAGAGATAAGTTTAGGATAAAATCCTTTATTCCTAAAGGAGATGCACTTGAAACAAATTTAAAAAAGAAGAGGTACTGTGTACAGGGAGGTTGCACAACAGTTGTCCTTTCTTGCTAATCTGACTGCATCTAAGCAAGAAATTCAGCAAGGTGTTGAACTGTTGACGGAAGCATACCCAGAAGATGTTGACCTGGAACTTACAGATGAACTTTTGCACTTTCTTTTTTGTAAGATATTTTTATTAGAAGTAATTACATATTAAGAAGAAATATAAAATCCAATTAAAGCAAAAGAAAATATTAACTTCACATACATTCTTAATATTTTTAAAGTTAACAATCAATCTTATTTGTACTTCTATAATTTTCTTTTTTATTTTATAGCAGTAGGAAATAAAAAAGGGAAAAAGAAAAGAAAAAAAGAGAGATAAACTGATTGAGTGGAATATTAAACAAGATATTCTTCAATGGAGATATATTTATGATCTATTGTCTATAATTCTTCATCCATTCATACATTCAGGCTTCCGTCATGGTTTCGAACTGAACCATCTTGACCCTTTAAATATTCAATAAATGGAGACCATATTCCTCTGAACTGGTCCAGCCTGTCCATCAGGGCAAGCCTTAATCGTTCCAAGTGTAACGTCTCCGACATTTCTGTAATCCAAATTTTAGTTGTGGGGGAAGTAGGACCTTTCCAAAATCTTAAACCCCTGTCTCACTGTGCGAGTTGGCCCACGAGTGACCCCGAGTTTTCACTCGTGGTGATCACGTAGCGGGAACGTCGGAACTCGCACGAGCAACTTATCGAGTCGTGGCGCTAACGGCAGGTACTCGGGAAACTTGTTAACTCGTGAAAAAAATCAAACATGTTTGATTTTTTCCACGAGTCAAATTAACTGTTCAAGTGTAAAATGGAAACATTTTAACTCGTTGCAATAACGTAGTGGCCCCGTGCGTTTATCTTAGTGTCTCGTGAGTGTACCGTGGGAACTTTAATAATCTGTTCTTTTGCTCGTAAGACTGAACCAAAGATAGACACAAAATGCTGGAGTTTATAACTCAGCGGACCAGGCAGCATCTCTGGAGAGAAGGAATAGAGTTGAGACCCTTCTTCAGACTTTCCTTCGCTCCAGAGATGCAGCCTGTCCCGCAGAGTTACTCCAGCATTTCGTGTCTATCTTCGGCCTTTCTGCCACTTGTCCCCGTGGCTTCACTCTGTCTCAATGAACGGCTTAAAGACCTGCCGAAGGGGCAAGTCTGGGGTGGTGGGTGGGATGTGTCCACGTGTGATGCTCCATCCACCCCCCCGGGGCCGAGAGTGTGGGATTGGGAAGGAACTGCAGATGCTGGTTCACACCGGAGATAGACACACACAATGCTGGAGTAACTCGGCGGGACAGGCAGCATCTCTGGAGCGAAGGAATGGGTGGCATTTCGGGTAAGTCTGAAGAAGGGTCTCGACTCTATTCCTTCTCTCCAGAGATGCTGCCATGTCCGCTGAGTTGTGTGTGTGTGTCTCTCTCCCTCTCTGTCTATCTGTGTGTATCTGTGTGTGTGTCTGCTGTCGGGTCCCGGTGGCCGCTCAAAGTCACCCGAGCTGCTTGATTCCTCTGAAGTGGTGGCCAGCTGCTGTCTGTGTGTGTGTGTGTGTGTGTGTGTGTGTGTGTGTGTGTGTGTGTGTCTCTCTCCCTCTCTGTCTATCTGTGTGTGTGTGTGTGTGTGTGTGTCTCTCTCCCTCTCTGTCTATCTCTGTGTGTGTGTGTCTCTCTCTCCCTCTCTGTCTATCTGTGTGTGTGTGTGTGTGTGTGTGTGTGTGTGTGTACTGTCGGGTCCTGGCGGCCGCTCAGTCACCCGCGCTGCTTAATTCCTCTGAAGTGGTGGCCAGCTGCTGTCTGTGTGTATCTCTCTCTCTGTGTGTGTGTGTGTGTGTGTGTGTGTGTGTGTGTGTGTGTGTGTGTGTGTGTGTGTGTGTGTGTGTGTGTGTGTCTCTCTCTCTCTCCCTCTCTGTCTATCTCTGTGTGTGTGTGTGTGTGTGTGTCTCTCTCTCCCTCTCTGTCTATCTGTGTGTGTGTGTGTGTGTGTGTGTGTGTGTGTGTGTACTGTCGGGTCCTGGCGGCCGCTCAGTCACCCGCGCTGCTTAATTCCTCTGAAGTGGTGACCAGCTGCTGTCTGTGTGTATCTCTATCTGTGTGTGTGTGTGTGTGTGTGTGTGTGTGTCTCTCTCTCTCTCCCTCTCTGTCTATCTGTGTGTGTGTGTGTGTGTGTGTACTGTCGGGTCCTGGCGGCCGCTCAGTCACCCGCGCTGCTTAATTCCTCTGAAGTGGTATCTCTATCTGTGTGTGTGTGTGTGTGTGTGTGTGTGTGTCTCTCTCTCCCTCTCTGTCTATCTGTGTGTGTGTGTGTGTGTGTGTGTGTACTGTCGGGTCCTGGCGGCCGCTCAGTCACCCGCGCTGCTTAATTCCTCTGAAGTGGTGGCCAGCTGCTGTCTGTGTGTATCTCTCTCTCTCTCTGTGTGTGTGTGTGTGTGTGTGTGTGTGTGTGTGTGTGTGTGTGTGTGTCTGCTGTCGGGTCCCAACGGCCGCTCAATGTCAGTCACCCGGGCTGCTTCCTTTTTTAAAATTATTTAAAATAGAGATCCATTGCAAAAAACATAAATAGAGATCCATTTAAAAACATAAAAAAACAAGAAATGCTTGGTAGAATGCGCATTTTCCCATTGTAGGTCATATCAATAGATGCGGCCGCGCTGAAATAACTCAAAACCACAGGATGGAGATGTATTTTAACATTGTTGCTTTATTAAACCATACCTTCATTCACGGTTGGCTCAAGAGTAACGGGAGAGGAACTTGCTAACTCGGGAGAGGAACTTGCTAACTCGGGAGAGGAACTTGCAACATCGCAGCAATTACATACCCGTGGGAACTCGGCCACACACTTGATCATACACTTGCAGTCTCGTGGGCAGCCACGAGTCTATCACTCGGGGTACCTCGTGGGTCAACTCGCACAGTGAGACAGGGGCATTAGTATTAATTTATTGCACTTTCACTCGTACGTGAGACCAAGCCATAGGTCTACAGAAGAGCACTCTCTGTCTCATACAGGCCTTTATCAAATAATATACAAGGAAACAATTCAGATGGCCTTCCCTAATGTGGAAGCAATCTTGCGGCTGTTTCTCAGCTTAATGGTCACCAACTGCTCGGGAGAGAGGTCTTTTTCAAGACTCAAAATAATAAAAAATGAATTAAGGTCCACAATGTCTCAAGAGAGGTTGTCTGCACTGAGCATTCTGTGCATTGAGAGTGACAAACTTAGACAAACAGATCTTGGTGAACTTCTGGATGATTTTGCTATGAAGAAGGCGAGAAAAAAACATTTTTGCTCTTAGTGTATTTGTAGTTTCTTTATTTCTTAATAGTCAAGATTCAATTCAAGAGACACTTATTGTCACACGCACCAGTTGGTGAAATGAAATTTGGGGGTCACCATCCGACATCGGAACGGGAGAACATTCTCAGCAGCTTGGGCTTCCGAGTCGGCCACTTCCTGCTGGAGGCCGCGGCTGCCGGAGGAGCTGGGCGGCGGAGATTCATGCTGGCGGCCCGAGGCAAAGGGATGTTGAAATCAGCGTAGCCCGAGGCTGGGAGCTCCGCAAACCACAGCTCCATGATGTTGAAGCAGCAGGCCCGACACTCCAGAGCTACAAACGGCGAGCCAGGTAAGGCATCGCCCGCTCTGCAGTGAATCCAATATGTATTTTAAAACCAACTGTTTAATGACAACAAACAGTAGGATCTAAAAGTGTCACACTGTCACTGTCGGGTAGTCATGGTCCTCTAGTCGAGGAGGTGGGGGATTGGGGGGGGGGTGGGGGCTCACAAGTGAAATAGCTTAGGGCCTCTCTTCATCTAAATCCAGCCCTGCTGCTAAGGACAGCTCCAACATCATCTTAAAAGTTTGCTGACGACACAACCATCCTGGGCCTCATCACAGACAACACTGAGATGGCCTATCGAGAGGAGGTAAAGGCACTAAACAGCTGGTGCCAGGAAAATAACCTCTCGCTCAACGTCAGCAAAACTAAAGAGATGATCGTGGACTACAGGAGACAGCAGGGGAGTGGTCACCTCCCCATCCACATCGGTGATGCTGAAGTTGACAGGGTCAGCAGCTTCAAGTTCCTCGGTGTGCACATCGATGAGGACCTCTCTTGGACACTGCGCACGGACACAGTAACTAAGAAAGCCCGCCAGCGGCTCTTTTTCCTGAGAAGGCTGAGGAAGTTTGGCATGAACGCCAGCATCCTCACAAACTCCTACAGTTGCACCATCGAGAGCCTGCTGACGGGCTGCATCACGGCCTGGTACGGCCCACAGCCGCAAATCACTACAGAGAGTGGTGAAGGCGGCACAGCACATCACTGGCAACTGTCTCCCGGCCATTCAGGACATTTTCCACCGGCGGTGCCTGCCGAAGGCACACGGCATCATCAAGGACCACAGCCACCCGGCACGCAGACTGTTCTCCTTGTTGCCGTCAGGCAGACGATACAGGAGCAGGGCTGCACGTACCACCAGACTTAAGAACACTTTTTATCATCATGCCATCAGGCTTCAGAACTCATAAACACATCATATATGTTGATTATTTTTATTTATTATTCTCTTTTACCTACCTACTTTTTTTTTAACCTTAATTTTATCCTTGTATTATCATTGCTGAGGTGACCCGTGGTCTTGTCAAACACATTTCATTGTACCGTTGACCCTGTGTTAACCTACATATGACAAATAAAACTGAACTGAACTGAACTAGGATGGTTCAGTTGCCCAATAACAGCCGGGAAGAAACTATCCTTGAATCTGGACGTGTGTGTTTTCACACTTCTGTTCCTCTTGCCTGATGGGAGAGGGGAGAAGAGGCAAGAGGCACAGAGTGATGTTAAAAGGAGAATTTTACTTCGGAGTCACGTGAGTGATTCTGTGAAGAAGACCCGTCAGGCTGCATGCGCACCAGTACGTCAGCCGCACTGGCGCAAGCACCAGATTGGCAGGACAGAGCTCCTGCCAGAGGTAAGTTAAACCTAGAAGGTAAGTTCGTTTTTTACTTACCAGGTTTTTTTCAGGCAGGAGCCTCTTTTCACAACGGTTTTCCTGCCAGTTTCGCAGCCCGACGAGTGTGCTGGTTATGGACTATGGGGAAACCCAGTCCGACCGCAGAAGCAAATAACCGGCAAATAGATCGGGTTGCGAGATAAGGAGCCACTAACAAGGCAGTCAGCGGTTCCCAACCTGCGGGGATGGCGTAAAACGGCAAGGAATTCAAGCCAGAGTCGCTGACAATGTAGTCAGTGGCTGGAACGGCTGGACCGGTGGAACGGCAACGTTGGAACGGCAAGGAAGTAATACTAGTACTGGAGTCACTGACAGTGCGGTCAGTGGCTCACAGACATTGGTTCCCAGGCAAGCAATTAAATGGAACTCATTCAGCCCTATTTGGACTCGGGTGAGTCGAGCTACAAGGGGTTCTCCTTATAATAAAATGTATGTATGTTATAGTGTTTTTCTTAAAGTTAAAAGCTAAAGGCAGCCTCATTTAGATAATGTGTTTACATCTCATTCCACTAGGGCAGCAGCTACGTCGGCAGCCAAGGCGAGGTACGTGCCCGTCGACCATATTTTGGCGGCCTCCGGATGGGCAAATGAGCTGATGTTTCAGAATTTCTATCATCGGCCGATTGCCGATCCAGGGCTGTTTGCCAATGCTATTTTGAGTTCTGTTTAAAGTGCCCTGGGATAGAGGGGTACTGTTGTTTGTTTATATATTTAAAATAAACTTTATTACTGCATTAAATGCAATGTTACTACTAATGCATTAATTTCTCATTCGGTAGAATGGGCCAGCGCTGAGGCTTGACGGAAGCTTGAACCCAGGACTAGACGAATAGTTTTGTTTTCTTACCTACGGACCTATCTCCTAAGTTGTATTATGGATAGTTTATTTTATGTTTTCATGTGCCTTTTTTTTCTTTCTCTTTTTTTTCTATCTATTAAAAAAAATAATAATAATAATTAGAGTCAATGTTAATATGTAACCGATAAATGTAGACTCCTACTACATTGGTAGTGGAGTCTTTGGAATCCTGAATATTTAATATGTAACCGTTTATCAAAGTTTGTAATGGTTTGGACAAGGATATGTACATGCCTCTAATAAAAGTTAACTATATAAAAAAAAAAAATTCTCATTCGAGTCAATCAATGCAGTGGGATGCCGAGATTTGTAATCTGCGGCATGAAATCACAAAGCTTTGAACTCTTCACGGAATCACTCACGTGACTCCAAAGTAAAATAGTAAGATTAAATGAGAACTTACCAGTTTGAAGTTTGATCTTGATTTTATGAGGAGTTACGTTGGTGATTACGTGCCCGCCACGCCCAATCCTCTCTCATAAAGGATCATCTGGTATTATTTGATACCAGATATTTAATATATCTAATATATTATCCCTGAAATTCTATTTAGCAAGGGGCAATAGGCAGGGGTGCGTGTTATCGCCCCTGCTTTTTGCACTAGTGATAGAGCCTTTAGCTGAAAGTATAAGAAGCCATCTAAACATTCATGGGTATATTACCAAACACTCAAATAATAAAATTTCATTATATGCAGACGACATATTATTATATATTACAAATTCGCAAACTAGCATACCAAATATACTAAATTTAATAGAAGAATTTGGTTCTTTTTCAGGATATAGAATAAATTGGAACAAAAGCGAAATTATGACGATAAAACCTCAAGAGTCAACACATCTGTTGAAATTCCCTTTTAGAATTACAACAGAATAATTTAAGTATTTGGGCATCCAAATTACTAGGAACTATAAATCATTACTCAAACGCAAACTATATGCTTTTTATTAACTAAATTAAATGGGCTGATTAAATTTTGGAAGACACTGCCGATGTCATTAATAGGCAGAATAAACGCGATAAAAATGATCTTCTTACCACAAATATTGTACCTATTTCAATCAATACCAATATACATACCTAAAAAATTCTTCAAAAAATTAGATTCTGATATTATAAACTTCATATGGGATTATAAATCACACAGAATTTAAAAAAAAACACTTGTGTAAATCTAAAGAATCAGGGGGACTGACACTCCCTAATTTATTGTATTATTATTGGGCAGTGAATATTAAAAATATAATCTACTGGTTGGACAGTTCTGCCCAACAGGTAGATTGGATAAGAATGGAGAAAGAGGATTGTTCCCCTTATAATATAGGAGCGATCCTTCTTTCCCCGATAAAACTGAACAATGTAATATACAAGAAGAATCAAATTATTCATAGTATAATACGAATTTGGAAACAAATAAAATTAACTTTAAAATTAAGAAAATTATCGCTTCTTTCTCCAATAGCTAATAATCCCTCATTCAAACCATCCATTATTGATAAAACGTTTATCCATTGGGAAAGAATAGGAATTAAAATGATGGGAGATATGTATGAAATGGGAAAACTTTTACCATTCCAACAATTACAACTAAAATATAATTTGAAAAGTAATCAATATTTCAAATACCTTCAAATTCAAGATTATTTGAAAAAGTATATACAAGGATATCAAACTTTAACCCCAGATCTACTGGAGGAAGGAATGAATAGAAAGGCAGAATCAAGCAATTTAATATCTTACTTATATAATATAATTCTAAATATAGAAACACCAACGACAGAGCAATTAGAAGAGACTGGGAACAAGAGTTATTGATAAAAATTCCGAACGATAGATGGGATAAAAATTTATTATATGTAAACAAATGTTCAATGAATGTAAGACATAACCTAATTCAATTTAAAATTTTACATAGATTATATTATTCGAAAACAAGACTGAATAAAATATTTTCAAATGTTTCCCCCATCTGCGACAAATGTCTAACTCAAAATGCCACTATAGCACATTCCTTTGTCTCTTGTACAAAACTGTATACATTTTGGAATGAAATTTTTGGAATTTTTACAAAACTATTTAACACAAAATTGAACCCCAATACTGAATTGATTATCTTTGGATCAATGGAAGAGGGAAGTAAACTAACTATATTCCAAGAAGCTTTTCTTAATTATGGTCTAATAACAGCGAAAAACTTATACTTAAATTTTGGAAAAACGCACCTACGCCAACATTCAAAATGTGGATCTCAAACATGTCTGAAACGCTACATCTTGAAGAAATGAGATTCCTCTTACTAGGTAAAGTAGACCAATTCTTAAAGATTTGGTCTCCGTTTATCAACTTTATACAAGCATATGGTGCAACATAACATAACCTTAGAAATTAAATGTTTAGAACTGGGTGACGGATGGGCAAAAATATGAGATAGATAGATCTCTCCTAATCTCTCTTTTCTTTTTACTTTTTCTTTCTCTTTCAATCTTTTAACTTCTCACCTCTGTCCTTTATTTTTTTGGTTTTTTTTTGGTTTTTTTGTTTTCTGTTTCTACTCGCTTGTCTATCTATTCCGACACTCTTTATTTCTTTTTTCTCTCACTGTTCTTTTATTATTGAACTAAAAGTATGAAGTTGTACAAGAATGAGAATATGTATTTATGTATTAGGTACTTAAGTACCAGACTACTGTATGTACTTCTAACAAAAATAAACAAAAAAAAAAAAACAAAAATAAAGGATCATCTGGTCGTTCTCGAGTCATGCATCTTACTATGTCACTTTGGTGTTGTTATTTGTGATTTCATACCGCTGCTTTGAAGTTTGCTGCGCATGCAACCTGGCGGGTCTTCTTCACGTAATCACCAACGTAACTCCTCATAAAATCAAGATCAAACTTCAAACTGGTAAGTTCTCATTTAATCTTACTATTATGTTTTTGAATTCTTTGGCAGGTGGCCATTTGACCCATCGAGTCCATTCTGGATCTTACAGCCATCAATTCAGTCCCATTACACATCCCCCCCCCCCTCAGCGGAGCCCGGATTTTGCCATGTGCCTTTTCAAGTCTTTTTTGATAATGCAATTTTCAAGATCGAGTGCCTAAATTGGCCGTTTTACCCGGACGCGACAAGAAGTCGAAGCCAAGATGCCGAACGGACATCACGTTGAAAGGCCGAGAAGCCGAACGGACACGACGCAGAAAGGACACGACGCTGAACGGACATGACGTCGAAAAGCCGCGGAACGGACGTGACGTCTCCGGGGACAGGATTGGTCTGACACGTTGTCAGTCATTAACAAAGGGCAGCGATTGGTCCAGACCCTTGCATTCATTCGGTGTCATGCCCATTCGGCTTCGTGTCCTTTGGTCATTTAATGTAGTAAACGTCATTTTAAACCATATTTTTGGTGGGGGGGAAATACATGCCTTTTTATGTTTTTTTTTTGTTAATAAATGCTTTTTTCATGCCTTTTTTGTAATTTTATTATGCCTATTTCCCTGCCTATTTCAGTTTTTTTTAGTGCCTAAACATCCTGGCTCTAGTTATCAGGATCCAGAAGCTGCGGTACTCTCCGATTCACCTCTACCGCATTGCAGACATTGTTTGTCTCTGGAACAGTTGTGCTACAATGCTGACAACTATATTTTGGTGTCTAACCTCATTAGAACACCTGCCTTCAAGTTCACTTGTTAAGGGCAACTTCCAGTCACATTTTTCCTCTTGAATCATTCGTTTGCAATTCGAGAGTCAAGAGATTCAAGGTTGGTTCATGTCCATGAACCATGAAGAAGTTCGTCATTCCGACAATGGAACGACAAACTTCTTCCCTGTGGCAGCACAGCAGCCCTATGGACACAATGGGGCAGCGGCAGACAGACACAAAATGCTGGAGTAACTCAGCAGGACAGTCAGCATCTCTGGACGTTTCGGGTCGAGACCCCTCATCAGACTGAGAGTCAGTGGAGAGGGAGACACAGAAATAAGGAGTTGCTGCCTCACAGCGCTGGAGACCCGGGTTCGATGCTGACCACGGGTGATGTCTGTACGAGTGATGTTTGTATGTTCTCCCCGTGACCATGTGGGTTTTCACAGGTTGCTCTGGTTTCCTCAGACATTCAAAGGACGTGCAGGATTTGCACATCTGGAGGTGTGCGTTTCCACACTTCTCTACCTCTTGCCTTCTGGGATAGGGAGAGAAGAGGGTGAGACTAGTCACCCTGAGAGTATTGGTCTCCCAACCACCTGCCCTCCATCAGCCCATCTAACATCGGTACATGTCTCACCACCGGGAGGCACCAGCAATGACCGCCTCGCCAGCAGTCTGTCTTGTCCCTTCTCTGTTTTTATTATTTTAAGTATGTCTTGAATGTTTGTTTTGCTGTCTCTTTGTATGTTTTATGTGGGGGGGGGGGGGGGGGAGGATCGGGGGAAACTTTTTCCAGTCACTTACCTCGACGGAGATGCGATTTTACTCCGCGTCGCATCTCTGCCCCCCCCCCCCCCCCACTGCGGTCTACAACGTGGATGGTGTGGCCTTTCCTGGAGACCGGCCCGGAGCTTCAAGCCGCGGACGCGGCGCGGACTTACCATCGCAGAGCCTGGGATCTTTTGCCGAGGATCACCAGTGTTGGAGCTCCGACTGCAGGGGCCGTGGACTTTAACACCGTGGTCTCCGGTAAAGAAGCGGCCGACTCGGGAGCTCCACACCGCGGAGTGTTCCGATCCGTCCCGGCGCCGGAGTTTCGATCATCCCGACGAGAGGGGATCTCATTGAAACATATAAGATTGTTAAGAGCTTGGACACGCTAGAGGCAGGAAACATGTTCCCAATGTTTGGGGAGAACAGAACCAGGGGCCACTGTTTAAGAATAAGGAGTAAGCCATTTAGAACGGAGACGAGGAAACACTTTTTCTCACAGGGAGTGGTGAGTCTGTGGAATTTTCTGCCTCGGAGGGCGGTGTAGGCGGGTTCTCTGGATGCTTTCAAGAGAGAGCTAGATAGGGCTCTTAAAAATAGCAGGGGATATGGGGAGAAGGCAGGAACAGGGTACTGATTGGGGGAAGATCAGCCATGATCACATTGAATGCCGGTGCTGGCTCGAAGGGCCGAATGGCCTACTCCTGCACCCATTGTCTATTGAGAGGGCTTGAACATCGGACTGTCGGCAGCGGCGACTGCGGAGGGTTCAAGGCCCCGACCACGGGTGAACAAAGGAGGAAGATTGACTGCACTTTATTGCCTTCCATCAGGGTGAGTAATGTGGATTCCACGATGGTGGATGTTTATGTTCAACTTTATTTGATGTGCTGTGTGTTTTTTTGCTTTTTTACTTAGTGTGGCTGTATGGTAACTCAAATTTCATTAAACCTTAATTGGTACATGTGACAATTACATTGAATCGTAGAATCTTGAATCTACATGTGACAACAGGGGTGGCACGGTGACAGTTACCGGTAGAGTTGCTGCCTCACCGCGCCAGAGACCCGGGTTCGATCCTGACCACGGGTGCTGTCTGTACTGAATTTGCTATCCCCCGTGACCTGTGTGGGTTTTACCCGGGTGCTCCGGTTTCCTCCCACACTACAAAGGCATACAGGTTTGTAGGTTAATTGGCCTGGTATAATTGTAAACTATCCCTAGTGTGTGTAGGATAGTGTTAGTGTGCGGGGATCGCTGGATCAGTGGGGACTCGGTGGGCCGAAGGGCCTGTTTCCGCGCTGTATCTCTGAACTAACCTAAACTAAATAACAATAACACACATAAGGTAGACAAAAGTGCTGGAGAAACTCAGCAGGTGCAGCAGCATCCATGGAGCGAAGGAAATAGGCAACGTTTCGGGCCGAAACCCTTCTTTAGACTATTTCCTTCGCTCCATAGATGCTGCCTCACCCACTGAGCTTCTCCAGGATTTTTGTCTACCTTCAATTTTCCAACATCTGCAGTTCCTTCTTAATAACATACATAACATGCTTCAGTTTTCCGTGAAATGATGAACGTTATCACTATTCCCAGTTTTCCCATTGGCATCGGGGCCGGCACAGATATTGTGGGCCGAAGGGCCTGTTACTGTGCTGCAGTGTTCCCTTGCAGATTTCTCCCCCTTTACTTTGTTGCGACAATGATACTTAATGTTGTCAGACTTTGAGTTATCAATATTTTAATTACGAAACTGGTGGGACTCATAAATCTGCAGTCAGTGAGCACCAAGATGCATTGAAACGTTCTTGAATTGAATCGATGTTTGCACATTAAGTGTAAGTCTGTGTTTCATTTGAATGGTTGAGTGGATGAGTTAGTAATGCTGTGATGTAAAGGCTTGTATATTGACAATTCACTCCCATTGTACATAGATTCACACATAAACCCCAGCTACTGAGGAGCTACTGCCGAACCAGGCACCCAGGAACGGCTAACAGGCGACTAGGCTGTCGCCACATGGTCGCCGGGGTGGGGCCTGCGTGGTCTCCTCAGTCGCCCAAAGAGTCGTACCTTTTTTCTGGTCGCCGCTGGATTTTGAAAACGTTCAAAACGTCTCGGCGACAGTCGGCGCCCTTGGGCTTGACGCCAACGTTTGTAGCCTGACGTAGGTGCTGTCGCCAGGATGACGTAGGTTGCCGCCGGTGCTGACTCGGTGAATTCCATTGGCGATTACCTACATCAACCTACGCCAACTGGCGACAGGTACCGGCGACGGAATTGTCGTACCTTGTCGTAGCTTGTCGCGGGTGGACGTAGGTTGTCGTAGGTGTGGTCGTAGGTGGTTGTCGGTAGTTTGCCGTAGCTTGACGCCGACTCGGTGGTAGGTTGTTGTAGACATGGTTGTAGACATTTTCATAGTGGGGTCCAGTCGCTGGTTTTTCGGTGACCTGCTGCGCCGGCAGTCACCAAAAAAAATCGCATAAGTGGGGCAAGCCCTTAAGTAAATAAATGGCATGAAGGCTTGTAAATCTTGCAATTCCCATCCACAGTTAGGGCGGCACGGTGGCGCAGCGGTAGAGTTGCTGCCTTACAGCGCCAGACCCGGGTTCGATCCTGACTGCGGGTGCCGTCCGTACAGAGCTTGTACGTTCTCCCCGTGACCACGTGGGTTTTCTCCAGGTGCTCCGGTTTCCACCCACATCCCAAAGAACTTGCTAGTTTGTAAGTTAATTGGCTTAGGTAAAATTGTAAAATTGCTCCTAGTGCATAGCGAGTGTGCTAGTGTACAGGGTGATTGCCGATCGGAGCGGACTCCGTGGGCCGAGGGGCTCCGTTTCTGCACTTGGAGAAAACCCACGCAAGTCACGGGGAGAATGTACAAACTCCGTACAGACAGCACCCGTGGTCGGGATCGAACCCGTGTCTCCGGCGCTGTGAGGCAGCAACTCTACCGGTGCGCCACCATGCTGCCCAAGTAGGGGATATCGTGTTTGCAAGAGGCAGGGTGGGATGTGGTGAAGTTCAGATAGGGGTGGGAGTCAGTGGGTCAATAACTTGGTGGCGTGGTGATGGGGTGAGATGTTCATGGAGAGATGAGGGTAGCACGGGCATGTTGGGTTGAATGGACTCTCCCTGTGCTTTCCACCCTGCAGTAACCTGCTCCCATTGCTACTTTCTTGGGCCCCTTCAAAGGTATCAGCCTGCCAAGTTCACCAAGGCTGGATCTCCCAGTTGATAACCCTATTAACTCCCCTACCCATTCCCATATTGAGCTTGTGTGTATGAAGGAACTGCAGATGCTGGTTTAAACCAAAGGTAGACGCAAAATGTTTTAGTAACTCAACGGGACAGGCAGCATCTGCAGAGAGAAGGAATTGTATTGAGACCCTTCTTCAGGCTGAATACCCATTCCTTCTCTCCAAAGATGCTGCCTGTCCCGCTGAGTTACTCCAGCATTTTGTGTCTATAAAAGCCCGTTGCCCTGGCTGCATGGCCTGCAGTCGTCGCCTCCATCTGGATCGTCCAGCGAACCGTCATCCCACGACCTTGAGGGTGTGGAGGGCAAGACCCCGGATCCTCCTATTGTCCCCCTTCGTTCTTGCGCACCCCGCTCGGGCAGCTCACAGCCCAATGGCGTGAACATTGATTTTTAGATAAACACAAATCCTAGCCCCTCCAACCGCTTCCCTCTGACCTCCCCTGCCTTCTCCCCCCTCCCCCCCCTCTCTTCTCCACCTGGACTCAGTACCTACTTCTCCCCTCCCCCTTCCCTTCCACCTACGTCTCTCGTCATGGAGTCATACAGCCCAACTTGCCCATGCCGACCTTTTGTGTTCCATCTACACTAGTCCCATTTGCCTGTATTTGGTCCATATGCCTCTAAATCTTTCCTGTCCCATTGTCTTTTAAATGTCATGATCGTATCTGCCTCAGTAGACAATAGGTGCAGGAGTAGGCCTTTCGGCCCGTCGAGCCAGCACCGCCATTCAATGTGATCATGGCTGATCATCCCCAATCAGTACCCCGTTCCTGCCCTCTCCCCATATCCCCTGACTCCGCTATCTTTAAGAGCCCTATCTAGCTCTCTCTTGAAAGTATTCAGAGAACCGGCCTCCACCGCCCTCTGAGGCAGAGAATTCCACAGACTCACCACTCTCTGTGAGAAAAAGTGTTTCCTCGTCTCCGTTCTAAATGGCTTACCCCTTATTCCTAAACTGTGGCCCCTGGTTCTGGACTCCCCCAACATCGGGAACATGTTTCCTGCCTCTAGCGTGTCCAAACCCTTAATAATCTTACATATTTCAATAAGATACCCTCTCATCCTTCTAAACTCCAGAGTGTACAAGGCCAGCCGCTCCATTCTCTCAGCATATGACAGTCCCGCTTTAAGCTTTTGACACCACCTCCTCTGGCAGCACATCCCATACACTCTGAGTTCAGTTTAGGAATACAGTCCGGAAACAGGCCCTTCGGCCCACCAAGTTGGACTCGACCCGAAACATCACCCAGAGACGCTGAGTTATGCCACCATTTTGTGTCCTTTTTTTTTATCAACGGTATAGCATGTGTTATGGAAGAGTTAGTTGGCATTCACACAGCTATATAAAAAAATACCTAGAAACAAGGAACTGCAGATGCCGTTTTCTACCAAAGACAGGCACAAAACGCTGGAGTAACTCAGCGAGTCAGGCAGCATCTCTGGAGAAAAAGGATGGGTGACATTTCGGGTCAGAACCCTTCCCCAAACGGGGCCCGATCCAAAACGTCACCAATCTTATTTCTCCAGAGATGCTGCCTGACCCGCTGAGTTACTCCAGCACTTTGTATCTATCTTTAAAAAAAAAACACCCATTGTTCTGGCGCCGTTCTATTTTACGACTAATTTGATTTAGATCGCCCGCCAAAGTGTATTTTCTGTGGGGAGAGATAGTTGAAGGCAGCCAGCAAAAAAAGAATTGCCTACACGCAAGAAATATTGCATTGCAAGCTGTGAAGATGGCAAAATGTCCCAAGGTAACATTATATGTACTCACACAACATTTTTCAGCCAAAGTTCCCTCGTAAAGCACTTGCTTATCAATTGAAATTGCAAATTAAAGTAATTTATCACAAAAGTTTGCAGTGTTAAAGTGTTGCTATTCATTCCTTTCAGAGCTTAGTTTTTTTTTTATGTTCCTTTTTTTTTTAACTGCATGGAGTTTTCTCACATTTCCACTGGGGAAAACCCAAATAACTGGCCATCCTCCAGTACTGTTCATTTGATAACCCTTGTGGAATTCCCTGCCGCAGAAGGCAGTGGAGGCCAATTCACGGGATGTTTTCAAGAGAGTCAAGGGCCTGTCCCACTTGCCGAGTTTTTCGGCAACTGTCGGCATCATTGACTGACGCATCAGGTCACCGAAAAATTTGCTGCCTGACGCGCGTTTTTTGAAATGTTCAAAAATTTTCAAATCAAACATCAAAACATATGACGCTGGCAGTCACCAGAAAAATCAAGTGGGACAGGCCCTTTAGATAGAGCTCTTAGGGCAAGCGGAATCAAGGGAGATGGGGAGAATGCAGGAACGGGGTACTGATTTTGGACGATCAGCCATGATCATATTGAATGGCGGTACTGGCTCGAAGGGCCGAACGGCCTTCTCCTGCACCTATTTTCTATGTTTCTAACCATCGAATGTAATCAGTCTGCTATTGATAACGTTCATAACCCTTGCATCCCCTTTCTCTCCATCCCTCCCCCACCCAAGTCGTACCAGCTTCAAAGTCGTCTTGTTCAGTCTCATTGTCTGTAACTCATTTTCACCTAGCCCACAGCTAACAATGACCAGTTTCCTTTAGCATTGTTACTCCTTTGTATATCTTTCATTCATTTGTTCTATCTCTCTCGACATCAAGCCAAGACAGTTTATTGTCGTGTGTCCCAGATAGGACAATGAAATTCTTGCTTTGCTTCAGCACAGAATATTGTAGGCATAAATACAGATCAGATCAGTGTGTCCATATACCTTAGAATATAATATATATATATATACACACACACATCAGTAAACAGATAAAGTGCAATAGGTTGTTGTAGTTCATAGTTTGTTTGAAGTTATGTTTAATAGCCTGATGGCTGTGGGGAAGAAACTGTTCCTGAGCCTGGTCGTTACAGTCTTCAGGCTCCTGTACCTTCTACCTGAAGGTAGCAGGGAGATGAGTGTGTGGCCAGGATAGTATGGGTCCTTGATGATGTTGGCAGCCTTTTTGGGAGGTCAGAGCCGATGATGGACTGGGCAGTGTTTTCTACTTTTTGTAGTCTTTTCCGCTCATGGACAGCTCAGGTTGCCGAACCAAGCCACGATGCAACTGGTCAGCATGCTCTCTGCTGTGCACCTGTAGATGTTTGAGAGACGTTCGATCACCGTTTATATCTCTCGTTTCCATTTCCCCTGACTCTCAGTCTGAAAATCGGTCTCGTCCCGAAACGTCACCTATTCCTTTTCGCATGGGATGCTGTCTGACTCGCTGGGATGCTCCAGCTTTTTGAGGGGGGGGTTGGGGGGGGGGGGGGATGTAGGAAGGAACTGCAGATGGTGGTTTAAACTGAAGATAGACACATAAGGCTGAAGTAACTCAATAATAGACAATGGACAATAGGTGCAGGAGTAGGCCATTCGGCCCCTTCGAGCCAGCACCGCCATTCAATGTGATCATGGCTGATCATCCCCAACTCAGCATCTGACGAAGAATCTCGTCCTGAAACGTGACCCGTTCCTTCTCTCCAGAGATGCCGCCTGTCCCAATCCAGCTTTTTATGTCTGTCTTCGAGAACAAAGGGAGTCCAGGCGAGAGGGGGGGGCGCCAAGAACAAGAGGGACCTGTGACAATAACGTATATCTATCTAACGTGGTCACACCTCCTTTCCACCAAACTCCCAGCCAGCCATCATTCACATCCCTCCATTAAATCTTCGCTGATTTCACAGCCTTGGCAAATGGCAGAAATATTGTCTAGCGACATTAACCTCAATCAGAGAAAGAGGAGGCGGGGTTATTAATCTGTCAACCTCGTTAACCCGAGCGTTTAATTTTTCGACTGAGCCCCATCAGCTTAATGAGACGTGACCACATTATCCGTGCTCACAATTCGTCAGCAAAGCCCATTAGGAATCACAAGGCGTCACACAAGATGTTCCCATCTCTTTATCAACCAGATGGGGATGAGTTTCCGTCATGGCAACTGCCCGCGTTAAACAGCTGCCGTTCGCTCAGGCTAACGGCCACGTCGGGCCGCAGAGGTGGTGAGCACTGCCCCGTCCATCACTGGTACTGACCTCGCCCCACCATCGAAGGGATCTACAGGAGGCACTGCCAAAGGCTGTGGTGGCGACAATGTTTCCACCAGTGGGAGAGTCTAGGACTAGAGGTCACAGCCTCAGAATTAAAGGACGTTCCTTTTAGGAAGGAGATGAGGAGGAATTTCTTTAGTCGGAGGGTGGTGAATCTGTGGAATTCTTTGCCACAGAAGACTGTGGAGGCCAAGTCAATAGACAATAGACAATAGGTGCAGGACTAGGCCATTTGGCCCTTCGAGCCAGCACCGCCATTCAATGTGATCATGGCTGATCATCCCCAATCTGTACCCCGTTCCTGCCTTCTCCCCATATCCCCTGACTGCTATTTTTAAGAGCCCTATCTAGCTCCTTCGAATTTTCCAGCATCTGCAGTTCCTTCTTAAACTTATGAACTTATGTTCAGTTCAGTTTAGTTTATTGTCACGTGTACCGAGGTACAGTGAAAAGCTTTTGCTGCGTGCTATCCAGCCAGCAGAAAGACAATACACAATTACAATTGATTCATTCGCAGTGTACAAATACATGATAAGGGAATAACATTCAGTGCAAGGTAAAGCCAGCAAAGTCCGATCAAGGATGGTCCGAGGGTCACCAATGAGGTAGATAGTAGTTCAGCGCTGCTCTCTGGTTGTGGTAGGATGATTCAGTTGCCTGATAACAGCTGGGTAGCAACTGTTCCTGAATCTGGAGGTGTGCGTTTTCACACTTCTTTACCTTATCTACCTAAAGTGGTCACACCTCCATTCCACCAAGCTCCCATCCACCCATCAAGGATAGTCCGAGGGTCACCAATGAGGTAGATGAGAGAAGAGAGAATGACCGGGGTGAGACTCGTCCTGGTCCTGAGGACTCGAACTGTCACTGCCCGGTCCATCAAGGGCACTAACCTCCCCATCTTCGAAGGGATGTACAGGAAGCACCCTGAAGAATCCTTCAATCCCCTTGCATCCTAAGATCCCTCTGCACATCGTTCATAAGCTGTAGGGGCATAATCAGGCCATTCAGCCCATCTACTGTGCCAGTCAATCAGAGTCACGGTCATACAACAATGAAATAGGCCCTTCAGCCCAACTTGCGAATGGTGACCAAAATGCCCCATATACACATCCCACCTGCCCATGCTTGGCCCAATGTCCTCTAAACCTATCCTATCCACGTACATGTCCAAATGTCTCTTGAGCATTATGATAGTTCCTGTCTCAACTACCTCCTCCGCCCGCTCACCCAACACCCTTTGTGGAACAAAAATTACTCCTCTTTTCCTAATGAATCTCCCCCCCCCCCCCCCCCCCCCCCCCCACCTTAAACCTATGTCCTATGGTATGTCCTCTAGATATGGCAGGCAGTAAGAACCGTTTTCCCAGGATGGAAATATCTAAGAGTAGACGGCAGAGCTTAAAATCACAATCACAATAATACTTTATTAGCCAAGTATGTTTTGCAACATACGAGGAATTTCATTTGCCAAGTCAGTCATACAGATAAAAAGCAACGGAACACACAAAAAATATTTCTGTGTACTTTCTATATCTCTCGCTCCCCTCTCCCTGACTCTCAGTCTGAAGAAGGGTCTCAACTAGGGTGGCCAACGGTCCATAATAGTCGGGACATCCCGTATATTGGGCTAAATTGGTTTGTACCGTACGGGACCGCCCTTGTCCCGTATTTGACCGCTACTACTCTGGTCGAGGGAACTGTCGGGTCGGAGCGCCGAGTCCGGCCCCGCCTCACCCGTCCCGACGTAGTGCAGCCCATGGAGTGCAGCAGCAGCAGCGCCTCGCCCGTGGCCCCGTCGCTCGGCAGCCCGGCCAGCTGTCCGACCTTCGGACCTTCACTGACCGCCGACACCACCACCACCCCTCCTCCTCACGGCCGATCATCGGTTCATGAGTTGGACGGGGCGCCGGATTTTGCGCGTGACATCGCGGGGTCCGGGCCAAAACTCCTCAGCTGGCCCGCCGGCTGGGCTTTGTGTGCAGTCCAGCACCCGGGGCCAACTCATCATTCACCCAGCCACGGCCGAGTCGGTCAACAAATTGCCGTCGGGAATTTGTCCCGTATTTTGACCTTTTGTCCCTTATTTGGGAGTGAGAAAGTTGGCGAGCCTAGTCTCGACCCGAAACGTCACCCGTTCCTTTTCTCCAGAGATGCTGCCTGTCCCGCTGAGTTACTCCAGCACTTTGTAAACACCCTAGCCAAACCAGTAAGAGTTTCTGATTCTGGGGAATTCTGGTGCTTCCCAAGATGGCGCCCAACCCAGGCGATTACTAGCGTGTCAGCCACAGAAGCAGATCTACAACCACGTGTAACAATCGCTCCACACTCTTAAATCTCTACTCCTTCAGCAACATTTCTTACTTTAACTACGATACCTCTTTGATGACTATCCTTAATCGGACTTTGCTGACTTTACCTTGCACTAAACGTTATTCCCTTATCATGTATCTGTACACTGTAAATGGCTCGATTGTAATCGTATTGTCTTTCCGCTGACTGGATAGCACGCGACAAAAGCTTTCCATAGGGCGGTCACGGTGGTGCAGCGGTAGAGTTGCTGCCTTACAGCGAATGCAGCGCCAGAAACCCGGGTACGATCCCGACTACGGGTGCTGTCTGTACGGAGTTTGCACGTTCTCCCCGTGACCTGCGTGGGTTTTCTCCGAGGTCTTCGGTTTCCTCCCACACTCCAAAGACGTACAGGTTTGTAGGCTAATTGGCTTGGTTTAATGTAAAAATTGTCCCTAGTGGGTATAGCACAGTGTTAGTGTGCGGGGATCGCTGGTCGGCGCGGACCCGGTGGGCCAAAGGGCCTGTTTCCACGCTGTATCTCTGAACTAAACTAAACTAAACTAAATGACAATAAATTAAACTGAGCTGAACTGAATTTTGTTTTTTTTTAGTCTAACTGAAAGGATGAAGAAAAGTTTATTTTCCCACAGTCTTTGGGAAAGTAATCTCGTACTTTTCCATTGCAATGAATGTTATCTTATTGGTTGCATTGGAAATTCATCCATCATTCAGCCCAGAGGTAATGTACATTTGTATGATTCAAACACGCTAGAAACTGGCTTGTACAGTAACGGCTGTTTCTTGCATTCTATTTCCAAAACTCAGTTAGCGGAACCTAATTCCAGGGATGGAGAGCAAGGAGTTGTCGCATATTTGTCAGGGGTGAGTTCTGAAAATACTTCATCGTTTTTTGCCCCCATCTTTTGAGAGATGTAGTGGTTGGTGAAATCAGGCGTCACAAATGATAAGTCATGTCGTCGGAGCAGAATAAGGCCATTCGGCCCATCACTCCTCTGCCATTCAATCATGGCTGAACTAACCCCATTCGCCTGCCTTCTCCCCATAACCCCTCACATCAGTACTAATGAAGAATCTGGCCATCTCTGCTTTAAATATATCCGCTGACTTGGCCTCCACAGCCGTCTGTGGCAATGAATTCCACAGATTCACCACCCTCTGACAAAAGAAATTCCTCCTCACCTGCTTTCTATAAGTACGTCCTCTAATTCTGAGGCTGTGACCTCTAGTCCTAGATTCTCCCACTAGTGGAAACATCCTCTCCACATCCACTCTAGCCAGGCCTTCCACTATTATGTAAGTTTTAATGAGGTCCCCCCCCCCCCCCCCCTCATTCTTCAAAACTCCAGCGAGTACAGGCCCAGCGCCGTCAAACGCTCATCATAGGTTAACTCAATCACTCTTGTAAACCCCTTCAGGACCCTCTGTTTTTTAAAGTGGAGGATGACAAATTCTTGATTAGTGAGGGAGTCAAAGGTTACGGGGGGAAGTTTTTTATAATTATTTATGAGGCGGGGGGAAGAACAATGGAGGACCCGGCGTGGCGTGACAGGCATGAGGGGGGGGGGAAACGAAGGACAATGGGGACCCGGTGGGGGAGGGGTGGAAGACAAAAGGAGGAGCCGGCGTGCTTTGTAACGTTGTCAGTGCCGTAGGTGGTCACTATTTGTATACATTGGACACGCAAGCAAGGAATCTCACCATGCATACTCACACGTGGCAATAAAATATTCCTATTCCAGTCCATTCCATTATTTAATATAATGCGTGTATGGAACGAGCTGCCGGAGGAGGTAGTTGAGCCTATCACAAAGTTAAAAAAATTATTTGGACAGGTGCATGGATAGGACAGGTCTAGAGGGATATGGGCCAAATGCAGGCAGGCGGGACTAGTGTAGACGGGACATGTTGGTTGGTGTGGGCAAGTTGGTCCGAAGGGCCTGTTTTCAGGCTGAATGACTCAGTAGACAATAGACAATACGTGCAGGAGTAGGCCATTCGGCCCTTCGGGCTAGCACTGCCATTCAATGTGATCATGACTGATCATCCCCAATCAGTACCCCGTTCTTGCCTTCTCCCCATATCCCCTGACTCCGCCATCTTTAAGAGCCCTATCTAGCTCTCTCTTGAGAGTATCCAGAGAACCGGCCTCCACCGCCCTCTGAGGCAGAGAATTCCACAGATTCACAACTCTCATCAGTCAATGACTCTATGACGGATGTTGCAGTTGTATAAAGGGCCTGTTCCACTAGGCGACTGCCGGCATCATTGGGTGGCGTATCAGGTCACTGAACAATTTGCGTGATGGCGTATTAACGCGCGGGGTGTTTTTTCAAGTGTCGCCACACTTTTTTGTCGCCGCGGGATTTTGTAATGTTCAAAATCTCTAGACGATGCTGATATGACACCGGCAGTAACCAAAAAAATAGCCGTGGGACAGGCCCTTGAGACGTTGGTGAGGCCACATTTACAGTAGATTATTGTGTTCAGTTCTGGGCACCATGTTATAGGAAAGCTGGATAGGGGCCAAGTCAAGATTTACCAGGATTTTGCCAGGACTAGAGGGTCTGAGCTATAGGGACAGGTTGAGCAGGCTGGGACTCTATTCCTTGAAGCACAGGAGGATGAGGGGCGATCTTATAGAGGTGTATAAAATCATGAGAGGAATAGTTCGGATAGATGCACAGAGTCTCTTTGCCAGAGTAGGGGAATCGAGGACCAGTGGACATGAGTTTAAGGTGAAGGGGAATAAGATTTAACAGGAATCTGAGGGGTAACCTTTTCACACAAAGGGTGACGGGTGCATGAAATGAGCTGCCAGAGGAGGTAGTTGACGCTGGGACTATCCGAACATTTAAGAAACAGTTACACAGGTACATGGATAGGACAGGTTTAGAGGAATATGGACCAAATGCATGCAGGTGGGACGAGTGTAGCTGGGACATGTTGGCCGCTGAGGGCAAGTTGGGCCAAAGGGCCTGTTTCTACACTGTATCACTGACTGAACTAGAACAAACCCTATTGCCCGTCATCTTTGAGTATAAGATCAGGGAGATTCTACTGCAGTTGTACAGGGTCTTGGTGAGACCACACCTGGAGTATTGCGTACAGTTTTGGTCTCCAAATCTGAGGAAAGACATTCTTGCCATAGAGGGAGTACAGAGAAGGTTCACTAGACTGATTCCTGGGATGGCAGGACTTTCATATGAAGAAAGACTGGATAGACTTGGCTTATACTCGCTAGAATTTAGAAGATTGAGGGGGGATCTTATAGAGACTTACAAAATTCTTAAGGGGTTGGACAGGCTAGATGCAGGAAGATTGTTCCCGATGTTGGGGAAGTCCAGAACAAGGGGTCACAGTTTAAGGATAAGGAGGAAATCTTTTAGGACCGAGATGAGAAAATCATTTTTCACACAGAGAGTGGTGAGTCTCCGGAATTCTCTGCCACAGAAGGTAGTTGAGGCCAGTTCATTGGCTATATTTAAGAGGGAGTTAGATGTGGCCCTTGTGGCTAAATGGATCAGGGGGTATGGAGAGAAGGCAGGTACAGGATACTGAGTTGGATGATCAGCCATGATCATATTGAATGGCGGTGCAGGCTCGAAGGGCCAAATGGCCTACTCCTGCATTGTCTATGTTTCTATGTTTCTATCTTTATTTGTCCATGTCGGAAGGAACTGCAGATGCTGGTTTACACCGAAGATAGACACAAAATGCTGGAGTAAACTCAACGGGACAGGCAGCATCTCCGGAGAGAAGGAACGGGTGACGTTTCAGGTCAAGACCTTTATTCTACCATTCAATTAGCTTAAACATCCCAGAGATTCTCCTCTGAGATCACATCATTCTAGGAGTGTATCGACCAGTACATAACCTTCCATCAGGTTTTATTGACAGCGAGAGGGGAAAGGGTTAGAGGAGGTTTGTGATGGTGGTGTCCACAGGGTAGGTGCCTGCAACACACTGCCTGAGGTGGCGATGTAAGTAGATACGACAACGACATTTAAATGGCATTTAGACAGGCACATGAGCAGGTAAAGGAAGGTGGGAGATGTATCAGATGCAGGCTGAGAGGATTAGATTAACTTGGCATCATGTTCGGCACAGGTATTGTGAACATAAGGGCCTGTTCCTGCGTTCTACTGTCAAGTCTAGTCACTTTTATTTCTAGAGCACATTTAAAAAACAACTCTCGTTGACCAAAGTGCTTTACATTGGTGCAGGTACTAACGTTATACAACAGTGGTTCATAGATTAATTACATACATAAATACATACATATAAAGCCCTCACTCAGAGGACGTCAAGAAAGGCTTGAGAGTTAACATGAGTTTTAAGTCTCGACTTAAAGGAGTCTATGGAGGGGGCAGTTCTGATGGGAAGAGATATGCTGTTCCACAGTCTAGGAGCTGCAACCGCAAAGGCACGGTCGCCCCTGAGCTTATGCCTGGATGTTCAGTAACCCCAAGAGAGACACAGAGTGATGCGGTGTGGAAACAGGCCATTCGGCCCACCTTGCCCAACATTGTCCATGCTATAGTCGTCCCACCTGTCTGCGTTTGGTCCATATCTCTCCAAACACGTCCTATCCAAGAGTCAAGAGTGTTTATTGTCATATGTCCCAGACGGGACAATGAAATTCTTGCTTGCTGCAGCACAACAGAATATGTGAATATGTAAACATTGTATATAATTGGAAAAAAAATTAAAAGTTCAATAAATAACAAATATAGTGCAAATAACAAATAATAATATAATGTTTTGCGGTTCAGAACTCGGAACTTATTTGTTGTTGAGTTTAATAACCTGATGGCTGTGGGGAAGGAGCTGTCCCTGAACCTGGACGTTACAGTTTTCACGCTCTTGTACCTTCTTCCTGTTTCTTAAACGTTGGGATAGTCCCAGCCTCAACTACTTCCTATGGCAGCTTGTTCCATACACCCACCACCCTGTGTGTGGAAAAAGTCACCACTCAGATTTCTATTAAATGTTTTCCCCTTCACCTTGAACCTGGGGTGGAAGATTACAACCTTCACGTGGTCCACCCTGTTTCGACTAATGCAATCAACTCGACGTGCACAAACGGAAGATCAAATAGAACAAGTTGTCCAACAACTTTAGGCTGTGAAGAAGACCTTGAACCTGTGTCCTCTGGTCCTCGATTCCCTTACTCTGGGTAAAAGACTCTGTGCATCGACCCCATCTATTCCTCTCATGATTTTGTACACCTCTATAAGATCTCCCCTCATCCTCCTGCGCTCCATGGAATAGAGACCCAGCCTGTTCAACCTCTCCCTGTAGCTCACACCCTCTAGTCCTGGCAACATCATCGTAAATCTTTTCTGAAACTTTTCAAGCTTAACAATATATTTCGCTTCACCTTAAACCTATGTTCTCTATTCTATGTTTAGTTTAGTTTAGAGATACAGTGTGAAAACTTCTGTACCCCTTGCCTGATGGGAGAGGGGAGAAGAGGGAGTGACCGGGGTGAGACTGGTCCTTGATTATGTTGCTGGCCTTGCTGAGGCAGCCTGAGATGTAGATGGGGTCAGAGGAAGGGAGGTCGGTTTGCCTGATGATCTGGGCTGTGTCCACACTGGCGTCCACAGCGCAAGAGACCCGGGTTCGATCCTGACCTCCGGTGCTGTCTCTGCGGAGTTTGCACGTTCTCCCCGCGACCACACGGGTTTCCTCCGGGTGCTCCGGTTTTTCTCCCATATCCAAAACATGAGCAGGTTTGTAGTCTATAATCATGGTACTTTTGATATGACATTAGCTTTTAAGAGGTTTTTGGACAGGTGAGTGGATATGTCGGGAATGGAGGGATATACGTAGATCAGATCAGGGCCCGTTACTGTGCTGTACTGTTCTAAGCGTAGAAAGGAACGGCAGATGCCGGTACATAGCGACACCAAACACTATGTGCTGGAGTAACTCAGCGGGTGAAGCTGAATCTCTGGTGAGGAAGGATGGGTGACGTTTCGGGTCGGTACCCTTCTTTAGACTCTGTTCTATGTTACGGTGATGCAGCGGCACAGTTGCTGCCCTACAGCGAATGCAGCGCCGGAGACCCGGGTTCAATCCTGGCTGTAGAACATATAAACATAGAAAATAGGTGCAGGAGTAGGCCTTCGAGCCTGCACCGCCATTCAATGTGATCATGGCTGATCATCCAACTCAGTATCCTGTACCTGCCTTCTCTCCATACCCCCTGATCCCTTTAGTCACAAGGACCACATCTAACTCCCTCTTAAATATAGACAATGAACTGGCCTCAACTACCTTCTGTGGCAGAGAATTCCAGAGACTCACCACTCTGTGTGAAAAATGTTTTCCTCATCTCAGTCCTAAAGGAATTTCCCCTTATCCTTAGACTGTGACCCCTTGTTCTGGACCTCCCCAACATCGGGAACAATCTTCCTGCCTCTAGCGTGTCCAAACCCTTAACAATCTTATATGTTTCAATAAGTTCCCCTCTCATCCTTCTAAACTCCAGAGAATACAAGCCCAGCCACTCCATTCTCTCAGCATATGACAGTCCCGCCATCCCAGGAATTTACCTGGTAAACCTACGCTGCACTCCCTCAATAGCAAGAATGTTCTTCCTCAAATTAGGGGACCAAAACTGCACACAATACTCCAGGTGTGGTCTCATTAGGGCCCTGTACAACCGCAGAAGGACCTCTTTGCTCCTATACTCAACTCCTCTTGTTATGAAGTGCAGGTATGTAGGTAAAATTGGCTTTGTGTGTGTAGGATAGTGTTAATATATGGGGATGGTAGATGGGCGCGGATGCGTTAGGCGCGCTGTAATCGCGCTGTATCTCTGAACTACAAACTAAAAAACTAAACCATTGATGACTTTAGTCTTCATATGTGTGGAATTGTCTGCCACAGACGGCAGTGGAGGCCAAGTCAATGGATGTTTTCAAGAGAGTTAGGGCTAACGGAATCAAGGGATATGTCTATGCTTTCTACCGCGGCTCTGATGAGAGGAAAGATCGGGTAGACGCACAAGATCCCTTGCCCATAGTCGAGGACCAGAGGACATAGGTTTAAGGTGAAGGGGAAAAGATTTGATAGGAATCTGAGGGGTACCTTCTTCACACAAAGGGTGGTGGGTGTATGAAACAAACTGCCAGAACAGGAAGTTGAGGCTGGGACGATCCCATCGTTTAAGAAACAGTTCGACAGGTGCATGGATAGGACGGGTTTGGGGGGACGTGGACCAAGCGCTAGCAAGTGGGGCTAGTTTAGCTGGGACATTGCTAGTGAGTTGGGCCGAAGGGCCTATTTCCACACTGTGACTCTATTCACAACTCTCTGGCTGAAATTTTTTTTCCTCATCTCAGTCCTAAATGGCCGACCCCTTAGTCTTAAACTGTGTGACCCCCACCCCGGTTCTGGACTCCCCCAACATCGGGAATATTTTTCCTGCATCTAGCCTGTCTAATCCCTTAAGAATTTTACATGTTTCTATAAGATCGCCCTCTCATCCTTCTAAACTCCAGTGACATTTCGGGTCAAAGACCTTTCTTCAGATTCCTAATCCCATGTGCTTAATCAGTCTGAAGAAGGGTTTCGGCCTATCTCCTTCGCTCCATAGATGCTGCCGCACCCGCTGAGTTTCTCCTGCACTTTTTTCCAGCCATGTGCTTTAACGTTGTTCAACGATCTTTTGTGCCGACTGCTCTTTAAAAAAACTTTTAAGAGGCAGATCCACATGCTCTCCTTTATTCTTTCCTTCGGAAAAACACACACAGATTCAGCAGGCACGATTTTCATGACTTTACCGAACACTGTCATTATTTACCAAGTACTCTGCAACATGTCCTTAATAACAGACTCCGCCACAGCTCCCACTACTGATGTCAAGATGACCGGTCTGGCAGCCCTTGCCTTCGCAAACCTCCCTCTTTTTCAATAATAGGAGTTATATATGAATCACAGAGTGTTAATCGACCCAATGTATGTCTACTTTGAAGAAGTTCTCCTCCTCTCTGCGTCATTTTTCCTGCATCTAGCCTGTCCAATCCTTTAATAATTTGATGTGTTTCTATAAGATCCCCCTCTCATCCTTCTAAATTCCAGTGAATATAAGCCCAGTCGATCCATTCTTTCATCGTATGGCATCCCGGGAATCCTCCAGAATGTTGTCTGTATTAGGGGCTGATAGCTACAGGGGGAGGTTGGACAGACTTGCACTGTTTTCTCTGAAACGCCAGAGGTTGAACGTTGGAAGTGGATAAAATTGTGAAAGGCACAGATATGGAAGACTGTCGGAATCTTCCCCCCAGAATTGGAAATATTAAACACTAGAGGGCATAGCTTTTAGAGCAAAGAGGGGGCAAGATCTTAAAGGAGATATGCGGGGCAAGTTTTTTTTTTATACAGAGAGGTAGTAAGTGCCTGGAACGTGCTGCTGAGGGTGGTGGTGTTGGTAGATCCGTTGTTGGGGGGCACGGTGGCGCAGCGCTAGAGTTGCTGCCTTACAGCCCCAGAGACCCGGGTTCGATCCCGACCTCGGGTGCAGTCGGTACGCAGTTTGTACGTTCTCGCAAAATCCCGCAACGACAGCTTCTTCCGCTGGACTGGAGGGCGGCAGCTTTGGCAGCTTCGACTGCCCCGGGCCGCGGAGTTTGAACCGGCCCGTTCGCGGGGCTCGGATTCAGCCGCGGGACTGACTTACTTACCATCGCCCGGCCGGGTCACAACATCTGAAGCCTGGATCGCCTCGGCGCAGAGGGAGAACAAGGAGGGAAGAGACAAATACTTTAACTTTTGCCTTCCATCACAGTGAGGAGGTGCCTGGTGATCTCGCTGTGGTGGATGTTAGATTTGTGTTTATTGTGTGTTTTTGTCATTTTTATTACATGTATGACTGCAGGGCAACAAAATTTTGTTCAGACCAAAAGGTCTGAATGACAATGAAGGATACTTTACTGAAGGGGAAGAGATTTTATAGGAATCTGAGGGGTCACCTTTTCATACAAAGGATGGTGGGTGTATGAAACAAGCTGCCGGAGGAGGCAGTTGAGGCTGGGATTATCCCATTGTTTAAGAACCAGTTGGACAGGTAAATGGATAGGACAGGTTTGGAGGGTTTTGGACCAAACGTTGGCAGGTGGGACTAGGGCAGCTGGGACATTGTTAGTCGATGTGGGCATGTTGGGCTGAAGGGCCTGTTTTGACATTGTATCTCTTTATAACTCTGTGTCAGGAAGACACGATGCAGTTTTATAGGACTTTAGCTCGGCCGCATTTGGAGTATTGCGTGCAGTTCCGGTCACGGTGGCGGAGCGGTGGAGTTGCTGCCTTACAGCAAATGCAGCGCCGGAAACCCGGGTACGGGTGCTGTCTGTACGGAGTTTGCACGCTCTCCCCGTCACCTGCGTCGGTTTTCCCCGAGATCTTCGGTCTCCTCCCACTCTCCAAAGACGTGCAGGTTTGTAGGTTAATTGGCTTGGTAAATGTGAAAATTGTCCCTAGTGGGTGTAGGATGGTGTTAATGAGCGGGGATCGCTGGTCGGCAGGGACCCGGTGGGCCGAAGGGCCTGTTTCCGCGCTGTATCTCTAAACTAAACCAAACCCCATTTCCAAAAAGGACGTGGAGGCTTTGGAAAAGGTGCAGAGGAGGTTTACCAGAATGATGCTGGGATTAGGGGGGGCATTACCTACAGAGAGAAGTTGAACAGAATTTGAATTTTTCCCTGGATCACCACGTTTTACGCGGAGACTTGATAGAAGTAGGGTGGACAGTCAGAACCTTTCTTTCTAGGACAGAAAAATCAAATGCTAGAGGACACAGCTTTATGCCCCAGATATCATTGGAGGTCAAGTCGTCGGGTATTTTTAAAGCTTAATTGGTGAGGGCGTCAAAGTTTACGGGTTGGAGGCTGGAGAATGGGGTTGAGAGGGAAAGATAGATCAGCCACGATCGAATGGCAAAGTAGGCTCGATGGACCGAATGGCCTAACTCGGCACCAACGACTTATGAACCGAGGAACTTTAAGGTGAGAGGGGCAATGTTTAAAGGAGTTGTGCGGGGCAAGTGGGTGCCTGGAACGCGCTGCCGGGGGTGGTGGTGGAGGTAGATCCGATCGTGGCTTTGAAGAGACTTTTGTAAGGGCATTTGGTCATGCAGGGTATGGATTACGTGCAGGGGATTGTGTATAAGAGATGGTCTTGGCATCGCGTTCAGCAGAGACATTGTGGGCCGAATGGCCTGCTCGATGTCCTACTTTCTACGAGTCGTATGTCATAAGGTCATAAGTGAGACCACACCTGGAGTATTACGTACAGTTTTGGTCTCCAAATCTGAGGAAAGGCATTCGTGCCATAGGAGTACAGAGTACAGAGAAGGTTCACCAGACTGATTCCTGTCAAAAGAGTTTATTGTCATGTGTCCCTGACAGGACAATGAAATTCTTTCTTTGCATAGCACAACAGAACATAGTAGGCATTGACTACAATTATGTACTTAAATACACACATTAATAAATTAATAAAGTGCAAATAACAGATGGAGGGGTATTAATGTTCAGAGTTTTGTCCGAGCCAGGTTTAATAGCCTGATGGCTGTGGGGAAGTAGCTATTCCTGAACCGGGTCGTTGCAGTCCTCAGGCTCCTGTACCTTCTACCCGAAGGCAGCGGGGAGATGAGTGTGTGGCCAGGGTGGTGTGGGTCCTTGATGATGCTGCCAGCCTTTTTGAGGCAGCGACTGTGGTAGATCCCCTCGATGGAAGGGAAGGTCAGAGCCGATGATGGACTGGGCAGTGTTTACTACTTTTTGTAGTCTTTTCCTCTCCAGGGCACTCAAGTTGCCGAACCAAGCCACGATGCAACCGGTCAGCAAGCTCTCTACTGTGCACCTGTAGAAGTTAGAGAGAGTCCTCCTTGACAAACTGACTCTCCGTAATCTTCTCAGGAAGTAGAGGCGCTGATGAGCTTTCTTAATAATTGCATCTGTGTTCTCGGACCAGGAAAGATCTTCACAGATGTGCACGCCCAGGAATTTGAAGCTCTTGACCCTTTCAACCATCGACCCGTTGATATAAACAGGACTGTGGGTCCCCATCCTACTCCTTCCAAAGTCCACAATCAGTTCCTTGGTTTTGCTGGTGTTGAGGGCCAGGTTATTGTGCTGGCACCATATGGACAGTTGCTCGATCTCTCTTCTGTACCCACAACAGTGGTGTCGTCAGCGAACTTGATGAGTATAGCGTGAGTACAGCAGGGGGCTGAGCACGCAGCCTTGAGGTGCTCCCGTGCTGATTGTTATCGGGTCTGACACATTTCCACCAATACGAACAGACTGTGGTCTGTGAATGAGGAAGTCGAGGATCCAATTGCAGAGGGATGCGCAGAGACCCAGTTCTGCGAGTTTGGTAACCAGCTTGGAGGGGATGATTGTGTTAAATGCCGAGCTGTAGTCAATGAATAACAGCCTGACATATGAGTTTTTGTTGTCCAAGTGGTCCAGAGCGGAGTGGAGAGCCAGCGAGATCGCATCCACCGTTGATCTATTGTGGCGGTAAGTGAACTGCAGTGGGTCCAGGTTTTTGTCGAGGTAGGAGTTGATTTGCGCCATGATCAACCTCTCGATGCACTTCATCACCACAGGCGTTAGTGCCACAGGTCGATAGTCATTGAGGCACGTCACCTTGCTCTTCTTGGGCACCGGTATTATTGATGCCCTTTTGAAGCAGGTGGGAACCTCAGACCTCAGAAGTGACAGGTTGAAAATGTCCGTAAAAACTCCAGCCAGTTGGTCCGCACAGGTTTTTAGAACACGGCCAGGTATGCCATCAGGTCCAGGCGCTTTTCGAGGGTTCACCCCTCTGAAGGATTTCCTGACGTCGGCCTCTGACTGAGACTGAAATACCATCACAGGGGGGCTCGGGAAGGCACATCGGTGTTCTCCCAATCAAAGCGTGTGTAGAACGCATTGAGCTCATCAGGGAGTGATGTATCGCCGACATCCGAGCTGCCTCCTGGTCTCGCCTTGTAGGAGGTGATTGCATTCAGGCCCCGCCACAGCTGCCGAACATCTGTCTCATCCTCCAGCTTGGAGCAGAACTCCCTTTTGGCCTTTTTGATGGCCTTACCAAGGTCGTATCTGGACTTCGTGTAGACCACTGTATCATCAGACATGAATGCCCGGTGTCTGGTCTTCAGAAGAGTGCGGATCTCACAGTTCATCCAAGGTTTCTGATTGGGAAACACTCGGAAGGTTTTTGTAGGGATGTAGTCCTCCACACATTTCTTAATGAAGTCTGTAACGACGGTGGCGTATTCATTCAAGTCCGTTGCCGAGTCCTTGAACATTGCCCAGTCTACAGACTCCAAACAGTCCTGTAGTTGTTCCTCTGCCCCCCCCGACCAGCTCTGTACTGTCCTCACCTCTGGGGGTGCGCTCTTTAATTGCTGCCTGTAGGCAGGGAGAAGCAGCACCGCAGTGTGGTCGGATTTACCGAAGTGAGGGCGAGGGATAGAGCGGTAAGCATTCTTGATGGTGGTGTAGCAGTGGTCGAGGGTGTTTGGTCCTCTGGTGCAGCAGGAGACATGTTGGTGGAAGTTAGGGAGCGATTTCTTGAGGTTTGCCTTATTGAAGTCCCCAGCAATGGTGGTAAAAGCCACGGGGTAAGACGTCTGGTGTTTGTTGACCACGGCGTGCTGCTCCTCCAGTGCCAGACGGACGTCTGCCTGGGGTGGGATGTAGACCGCGGTCAGGATGATGGAGGTGAATTCCCTCGGAAGGTAGAAGGGACGGCACTTCACCGCCAGATGTTCGAGGTGTGGAGAGCAGGAGTTGGACAGGACTGCCACGTCTGAGCACCACGCAGAGTTGACCATGAGGCAGACGCCCCCTCCTCTCCCTTTCCCCGATGCCAGTGTACGGTCCATGCGGTGGATGGAGAACCCTTCAGGCTGGACCGCTGAGTCTGGGGAGCTGGGGGTGAGCCATGTCTCCGTGAAACAGAACACAGAGCATTCCCTCAGCTCCCTTTGATAAAGCAGTCTTGCCCTTAAGTCCTCCACTTTATTTTCAAGGGACTGTACCTTTGCCAGTAGGATAGTAGGGAGAGGGGGGCGAAGTCCCCTGCGCTTCAGTCTGACCTGAAGTCCTGCCCGACGGCCACGTTTCCGGACACAATGGAGGCTCCCCCTTTGTTTCCAGGTACTGGGTAGACTGTACCTGCTGTTTCTGCGGACCAGCGCTGGAACGGGGATTCCCTCACAGACGGCAGCTCCAGCTCCGTAACGAACGGGGGTTCCCTCAAAGTCAGCAGCTCCAGCTTCATTTTTCCTGGGATATCCAGCCCGTCGGCTCTGGAGGTCATCCCGGACTTTCATATGAAGAAAGACTGGATAGACTCGGCTTATACTCGCTAGAATTTAAAAGATTGAGGGGGGACCTTATAGAAACTTACAAAATTCTTAACGGGTTGGATGCAGGAAGATTGTTCCCGATGTTGGGGAAGTCCAGGACAAGGGGGTCACAGTTTAAGGATAAGGAGGAAATCTTTTAGGACCGAGATGAGAAAAACATTTTTCACACAGAAAGTGGTGAATCTGTGGAATTCTCTGCCACAGAAGGTAGTTGAGGCCAGTTCATTGGCTATATTTAAGAGGGAGTTAGATGTGGCCCTTGTGGCTAAAGGGATCAGGGGGTATGGAGAGAAGGCAGGTACGGGATACTGAGTTGGATGATCAGCCATGATCATATTGAATGGCGGTGCAGGCTCGAAGGGCCGAATGGCCTACTCCTGCACCTATTTTCTATGTTTCTATGTTTCTATGATTGGAGCGGAAATAGGCCATTCGGCCCCATCAAGTTTACTCCGCCATTCAATCGGCTGGTCTATCTCTCTCTCCTCACCCCATTCTCCTGCCTTCTCCCCATAACCCCCTGACACCCACACTAATCAAAGAATCTATCTATCTCTGCTTTTAAAAAATACCCATTAGCGGCCTCCACAGCCTTCTGTGTTGGGTGCTGCGTGCTTTAGAGCATGGAGAAGGAGGAATGTCAGTGTCCGTGTTTGCTCAGTTAATGACAGAACGCAGTGGACGGTAATCCCCTCTCCCGCTTTGTCCGCATGCCAGAATCTTGGAGCGTTTTGCATCCTATGAATTGCACTGTTATCCACTCATCTGGGACGGAAGGATTTGGCGATGTAGCCCAGCACCTGTTCCACCGCGGGGCTCCTCGTCTGACAAGGCTTGAACTTTAAACATAAGACCAATGTAAATTAAAACAAGCTGGTACACCACCTGGCTTTACATTTATTCATTCGGCGAGGTAGCTATGCCTTGATACCCGCACCGAGTCAAAATCAACTTCCTGGCGAGAATCTATTCTTCATTTCCACTATAAAACATTAAACATGAAGCCTTAGTGTTTTCCATGGCTCAGGAACCAGTTTCTTCCCTTCTGTTGGAGTCATAGAGTCACACAGCGTGGAAACAGGCCATTCGGCCCAACTTGCCCACAGCTCATGAAAAAAAGCTAATTTTTATGTCTGGCTGCGGCAGCTTTGACAGTCCGGAGTCGCCTTCCAGAGGGAAGTGATTCAAAGAGTTTGAGGCCAGGGTGAGAGGGGTCAGAGATGATCTTGCCCGCTCGCTTCCTGGCCCTTGCAGTGTACAGTTCATCAGTGGAGGGAAGGTTGCAGCCAATAACCTTCTCTGCTGATCGGACGATTCGCTGCAGCCTCCGGGTGTCGTGCTTGGTGGCTGAGCCAAACCAGGCCATGATGGAGAAGGTGAGGACAGACTCTACGATGGCCGTGTAGAATTGGACCATCTTTGCCTGTGGCAGATTGTGCTTCCTCAGCTGCCGCAGATAGTACTTTTGCACTACTTTGTACAGACAGCACCTGCAGTCCGGATCGAACCCTGGTCTCCGGCGCTCCGAGATGGCGGCTCTACCGCTGCGCCACCGTGCAGCCCTATAAATGTTAAAGAACCCTTTGCAATATTGGTTGGTCAATGGAAGGGTGGTCCACCAAGCGTCTTAGTGGGTGCCTCAACCATTATTTAAAAAAAACAGATGACTTGGACATCTTCAGTGTGCTTCTTGGACCACAGACCATAAGGCACAAAAGCAGAATTAGGCCATTCAGCCCATCGAGTGCATTGTGTACCATTCGATCATGGCTAATCCATTTTTCCTTCTCAACCCCATTTTCCTGCCTTCTCCCCAAAACCCTTGACACCCGTACTGATCAAGAACCTATCAGCTTTAAAACTACCCAATCACTCTATTTATTTATGTATTTATTTATTTTAGAGATACGGCGTGGAAAAAGGCCCTTCGGCCCACCAAGTCCGCCCCGACCAGCGATTCCCCGCACGTTAACACTATCCTACACGCATTAGCACAATTTACACATACACCAAGCCAATTAACCCCTACATACCTGTCCGTCTTTGGAATGTGGGAGGAAACCGAAGATCTCGGAGAAAACCCCCGCGGTCGCGGGGAGAACGTACAAACTCCGTACAGACAGCACCCGTAGTCGGGATCGAACCCGGGTCTCCGACGCTGCAAGTGCTGTAAGGCAGCGACTCTACCGCCGCGCCACTATGGCCGCCCAGACCCGGCCTCCACAGCCGTCTGTGGCAATGGGGATGATCGGGTTCACGTACGATGAGCGTTTGACGGCACTGGGCCTGTACTCGCTGGAGTTTAGCAGGATGAGGGGGGGAACCTCATTGAAAGTTGCCAAATAATGAAAAGCCTGGATAGAGTGGATGTGGGGAGGATGTTTCCACTAGCGGGAGAGTCTAGGACCAGTGGGCACAGCCTCAGAATAACATAACGTACCTTTATAAAGGAGATGAGGAGGAATTTCCTTAGTCAGAGGGCGGTGAAATCTGTGGAATTCATTGCCACAGACAACCGTGGAGGCCAAGTCAACGGGTATTTTTACGATATGATGCAATACGATATGATATGACAGAACTTTATTTATTCCAGGATGGATATTGATCTGCCAACAGTCATAATAACACAACAAGATACATGAAGCATGAAATTAAAGTGACGAGTGGAAAGGCTTGGCGGATGTGCAAAGATTGGGGGGGGGGGGGGGGGGGAGTAGTCAGTCTCACAACAGAAGGGGGAGGGGTTGCACAGTTTGATAGCCACAGGGAAGAAGGATCTCCTGTGGCGTTCTGTGCTGCATCTTGGTGGGACCAGTCTGTTGCTGAAGGTGCTCCTCAGGTTGACCAGTGTGTCATGGAGGGGGTGGAGCTGTATTGTTCAAGACGTTCCGCAGTCCACCAGGGGGCGCTGCACGATTGGCAGCCCCGCCAACAGTCTGTATGTTTTTTTCGTCTTTTTTTCATTTTTATTGTGTGTTAAAAGTTTGTGTAAATGTTCTCCGGTTTGTTTTATGTGGGGGAGGGGGTCGGGGGAAGTTTTTTTCCAGTTTCTTACCTTGCCGGAGATGCGATTGTTTTCCGGATCGCATTCTCCGGTCGCTCTGCGGCCTACCATCGATGGAGCTGGAAGCCTCCTCGGACTTAACTTTGAGCCCCACCGTGGGGCGTGAACTTAACATTGGAGTCGATCCCGGGCCTGGCATCACTCCAACCGCGGCCTGCGGACTTTACCATCGTGAGCTCGCGGTCTCGGGAGAGGCCAGGTCGGGAAGCTCCCAACGACGCAGAGGCTTGACCAGCCCTGACCCGGGGTTCGATCGCCGGCGCGGGGGGAGCTGTCATCCCCCTGATGCAGGAGCTGATCGCCCCGATGCAAAAGGCCCAAACGCCGCCGGCTACGGGAGTCAAGATTGTCCCGTCAACGGAGAGCTCGAGGCCCCCGACCACGGGAGAACAAAGAAGGGAGGAGATTTTATCCTTTTTTCGCCTTCCATCGCAGTGAGGAATGTGGAGGTGTCACTGTGGTGGATGTTTATGGTCAAATGTATTTTGGGTGTTCCGTTGCTTTTTATTTGTGATTGTGATTGCGATTGCAAGTGTGAGGAGCATCCTCCCCTCCCATGAATCCAACATGTGGAGATTCACAGGTACTTGATTTGTTCGGTTGTCAAGTGTTGCGGGGAGAAGGCAGAGAGAATGGGGGTTGAGAGGGAAAGAAGAAGATCGGCCATGATTGAATGGCGGTGTAGACTCGATGGGCTGAATGGCCTAATTCTGCTCCTATGACTTACTCAGTCTGCTGTATGAAGATCCACACTGCAGCACAATTCAGAAATGTTAATTGAAACTATACAACACAACCACTGATATAATCTGTTACAAGAGACTGCAAAAGACTGATATGATAAAGGATTAGTGGTAAGAAATATTGCAGAGTAGATGAGCACACCAAGCACTAATGCAGCTTTTGTGCTCGAATGATCTTACTCAGTTTTAAAATTTTTAATTATCTATCCTTTCAATTCCCTTATAATTAGTTCTAACTGATTCAGGATCCCACACTGGGATTAAATGTTGCTTCCAGTCAACAAGGTTATGTCTCTCAAAGTATATTGTGTTTAATTTTGGTCAATGCTCTTCGGTTTAGAGTTAGGTTCGGTGTTTATTATTAACACGTGCACCGAGGCACAGCGAATAGCTTGGTTTCGGAGGATCCGCAGATGCCGGTTTAACCCGGAGATAGACGCAAAATGCTGGAGTAACTCAGCGCGACGGGCAGCATCTCTGGAGAGAATGAATGGGTGACTTTTCGGGTCTCGACCATTCCCATTCCTTCACCCATTCCTTCTCTCCAGAGACGCTGCCTGTCCCGCTGAGTTACTCCAGCATTCAAGATTCACGATTCAAGAGAGTTTATTGTCATGTGTCACAGATAGGACAATGAAAACCTTGCTTTGCTTCAGCACAACAACACATAGTAGACATGAATACAGAACAGATCAGTGTGTCCATATACCATTATATAAATATATACACACATGAATAAATAAAACAGGTAAAGTGCAAATAAGCAGATAATGGGCTATTTTACTTCGGAGTCACGTGAGTGATTCCGTGAAGGAGCCCAGCCAAGCCGCATGCGCGTCAGTACGTCAGCCGCACTGGCGCAAGCACCAGACTGGCAGGGCAGCGCTCCTGCCGGCGGTAAGTTAAACCTAGAAGGTAAGTTCTAGGTTTTTACTTACATGGGGTTTTTTTTCAAGCAGGAGCCTCTCTTCACAGAGGTTTTCCTGCCTAGTTTCACAGCCCGACGAGTGAGCCGGTTATGGACTGTGGGGAAACCCCGGTCCGACCGCGGAAGAGGATAGCCGGCAAAAAGATCGGGTTGCGAGATAAGGAGCCGCTGACAAGTCAGTCAGCGGCTCCCAACCTGCGGGGTTGCCGTAGAACGGCAAGGAAATAACGCCAGAGTCGCTGACAGTGCGGTCAGCGGCTCACAAACGTCGGTCCCCTGGCAGGGAATAAAATTGGTGGAGAAAGGACTCGTTCAGCCCTATTTGGACTCGGGTGAGTCGGGCTGCATGGGTTTTCTCTTAATAATAAAGTTTAATGTATGTTATAGAGTTTTTTCTTAAAGTTAAAAGTTAAAGGCAAAGTTTAAGTCATAAAAGGTTATTGTATAGTCTTGACAATGAAATTCTTGTTCGTTCCCACAAGTTGCTTGTTAGCAAAGGGTTAACCCTTCACAGGTAAAGCTGTACACTAACATTTGATTTAGTGAGCCTACACTGTAATGGCTGTGGGGAAGAAGTTGCAGTCTTCAGGCTCCTGTACCTTCTCCCTGAAGGTAGCGGGGAGATGAGTGTGTGGCCAGGATGGTGTGGGTCCTTGATGATGCTGCCAGCCCTTTTGAGGCAGCGACTGCGATAGATCCCCTCGATGGAAGGGAGGTCAGAGCCGATGATGGACTGGGCAGTGTTTACTACTTTTTGTAGTCTTTTCCGCTCCTGGGCGCTCAAGTTGCAACCGGTCAGCAAGCTCTCTGCTGTGCACCTGTAGAAGTTAGAGAGAGTCCTCCAGTGTCTATCTTCGAAAAGCATTGTTTTGCATGCTTAGTTTAGTTTAGAGATACAGCATGGAAACAGGCCTCTTCGGCCCACCGAGCCCGTGCCGACCAGCGATCCCCGCACACTAACACTATCCCACACACACACACGCACACACTAGGGACAATTTACAATTCTTACCCAATTAACCTACAAACTTTTACATCTTTGGAATGTGGGAGGAAACTGGAGCAACCGGAGAAAACCCGCGCAGGTCACTGGGAGAACGTACAAACTCCGTACAGACAGCAGCCGTGGTCAGGATCGAACCCGGGTCTCTGGCGCTGTAAGGCAGCAACTCTACCGCTGCGCCACCGTGCTGCCCTTATCCAAACAGATCAGACAAACAATGCATAGAAACAATTATTTTAAACGCAAGTACAACAGGTAGAGCAAAGGGGAAGATACAGAGTGCAGAATATAGTTCTCAGCATTGTAGTACATCAGTTTGTTAGACAAAGACCACTGAGGTGAATGGGGTCGAGGTGAATCGGACAGTTGCCTCGCTTATGCAGGGTACCGTCCAGAAGCCTGATAAGTAGCTAATTGGAATCTGGTTGGAATACAGGTCCACCACCGGTTTTCCGGCACCCTTGGTTCCAGAGCCTTTCTGGATTATCCATTTTGCCGGACCAACAGAGGTGACGGCCTCCGAGAGGAGTCTAGCGGTACCAGAACGGTCCGCCTAAGCCGCTGAGGGGCCAGCCCGAAAAGTCGGCCTCGTAAGTCGGCTATGGGAACGGATTTGCCGGCTGCGGCCCGGTCGGAGTTCCAGAGCCCCGGCCGCAGGGTGCAAATTTTACCCGCCGGTCGGCCACGGAAGGCTCGATGAGGTCGAGATCGGCCGCCTCACCCGGCCAAGGCGACACATTTTCGGGGGGGCTTCCAGGGAGGGGATTTGAAGTGCGGCCTCGTAATTTTTTCCGGACTAAAGGAGGTGCCGGACTAGCAGTTGCTGGAAAATGGGTGGTGGTGGCCCGTAGTTGAAATCTGGAACAAAAAAAATGACACAAAGTGCCAGAGTAACTCAGCGGGCCAGGCAGCATCTCTGGAGAACATGGTTAGGTGACATTTCGGGTTGGGACCCTTCTTCAGACAAAGAGCAAAACAGGGAGGAGATGGCTGGAAGGGAGGTGGGGGTGGGACAAAGCCAGGCAAGTGAAAGGTTGGTACAGGTGAGGGGGTTATTGATTAACAGATGGGTGGACAAGGACCAGAGATGTATAGACAAACGGTGGTGAGATAAGGACACGTCAAAAGTGAAGCTAGAGGAAGGGATATAGGGGCTAGTGGAATCGTCAGATATGGAGAGAAGGCAGGCACCAGTTATTGACTGGGGACGATCAGCCATGATCACAATGAATGGCGGTGCTAGCTCAAAGGGCCGAATGGCCTCGTCCTGCACCTATTTTCTATGTTTCTATATGGATGGAAAGAGGTAAGGGGGACTGGAAAGGGAAAAATAGGTGAGCATCCAGGTGATTCACAGGTGAAGAGAGGCGAGAAGAAAGGAGGGTGATGGTAGGTTGGTTACCGAAAATTGGTGAATTCAGTATTCATACAATTGGGTTGTACTCTACCCAAGCAGAATGTGGACAGCATATTCTTAATATAAAAGGACACAGAGTGCTGGAGTGACTCTGAGGGTCACGGCGGCATCTCTGGAGAACATGGATAGGTGACGTTTCAGGTCAATAGACAATAGGTGCAGGAGTAGGCCATTCGGCCCTTCGAGCCAGCACCGCCATTCAATGTGATCATGGCTGATCATCCCCAATCAGTCCCCCGTTCCTGCCTTCTCCCCATATCCCCTGACTCCGCTATCTTTAAGGGCACCTATCTAGCTCTCTCTTGAAAGTATCCAGAGGTCAGGACCCTTCATGAGTCTGAAGAAGAGTCCCGACCCAAAATGTCACCTCTGTATGTTCCCCAGGGAAACTCTTGACCCGCTGAGTTACTCCAGCGCTTTGTGTTCATGTGTGTAAACCAGCATCTGCAGTTCCTTGTTTCTTAATATTGATAGCTATCTTATGGTCAGCATGGACAAGATGGGCAGAAGGGCCTGTTCCCATGATTCTCCAACCTACTGCAATAGCAAAGGGCGCACGGCGGTGCAGCGGTACAGTTGCTGCTTTACAGCGCCAGAAACCCGGGATCAGTCTGCAACATTCTCCCTGAGACCACGTGGGTTTCCTCCGGGTGCTCCGGCTTCCTCCCACACTCCAAAGACGTACAGGTTTGTGTAAATTAGTAAATTGCCCCTAGCGTGTGCAGGATGGTGTTAGTGTGCGGGGGTCGCTGGTCGGCACGGACTGGGTGGGCCGAAGGGCCTGTTTCCGCACTGTATCTCTAAACTAAACTAAAACAGTGTTGATGAATCTCAAGAAGATAGACACAAAATGCTGGAGTAACTCAGCGGGACAGGCAGCATCTCTGGAGGGAAGAAATGGACGATGAACTTGGTGGACCGAAGGGCCTGTTTCCGCGCTGCATCTCTAAATTAAAACCTAAACTAAACTAAACTAGTGGCACTTAAGAGACTTCTGGATAAGCAAGTGGATATGCAGAGAAGGATGGAGGGATACTGATTATGTGCAGGCTGATAAGAGATGGTCTGAGCACAGATATTATGGGCCGAAGGGCCTGTTGGAAGGAACTGCAGACGCGGGTTTACACCGAGGATTGCCAGAAAATGCTGGAGTAACTCAGCGGGACAGGCAGCATCTCTGGAGGGAAGGAATGGATGATGATTCGGGTCGAGACCCTTCTTAGACTGGAAACGTCAACCATTCCTTCTCTCCAGAGACGCTGCCTGTCCCGTTGAGTTACTCCAGCATTTTGTGTCTATCTTCGGTGTAAACCAGCATCTGCAGTTCCTTCCTACACATTAATGCTTCACAACATTCGTTTAATTTATTCTGCTGCCTGATGCTTTTAAGTTTATCTTAAGCCGGAGAGGGGATGTGATTTAAATCACAAACCAGAATCGAGAGTCTCTTAGATAATTCCTTATCTGGAGATCAGTAACAAATGAGCAAGTTTTGAAGATTAGGTTTTCCTGCTGCAGGTCATGGGCTCAGATGTTTGATGCAGCCACGATCGATGGTTCAGTGTATCTGAGATGCCACACTCTCCTTTAGACATACAGTGCAGAAACAGGCCCTTCGGCCCACCGAGTCCATGGCAACCATGCTGCAGGAAACATGTTCCCGATGTTGGGGGAGTCCAGAACCAGGGGCCACAGTTGAAGAATAAGGGGTAGGCCATTTAGGACTGAGACGAGGAAAAACCTTTTGCGCCCAGAAAGTTGTGAATCTGTGGCATTCTCTGCCGCAGAAGGCAGTGGAGACCAATTCACTGGATGTTTTCAAGAGAGAGTTAGATAGAGCTCTTAGCACTAACAGAATCAAGGGATAGGGGGAGAAAGCAGGAACGGGGTACTGATTTTGCATGATCAGCCATGATGGATTCTCTGTGGATTGTCACCTTGTCGTGGTGGAGAAGCTTGTGTGGACCTGAGATCCTGAGAGCGATGCCGTCTGGAGCTATGCTCCTGGTAGGGCCACCCATGGCGGTAAGGTCGAGGGGGAGGTCTCTGACAAAGAGCAATCCCACCAAGACCTCAACGGTGGAACAGGCGGAGGACGATGGCTGACCTTAGTGGAGCGTCACAACGGCTGGGGAGGCGGATGAAGGCCGCAGCAGAAAAGGGTCTCCGGTCGTCTTGGACTCCATGCCACTGGATCCTGACCCAGATCTGTCAAGGACCGTGGGGTGGCTGTCTGTGCACCAGTCTCCCCACGTTAAACAAAGTCACGCACGGGCGTCCCCCATATAGGGAATAGCACCCTGGAGACACCCATGGTCAGCCACGACCGCAGGGAGCCTAAGAAGAAGCCATGATCATATTGAATGGCGGTGCTGGCTCAGAGGGCCGAATGGCCTACTCCTACACCTAGTTTCTGACCAGCGAGCCCCGCACATTAACACTATCCTACACGCACTTGGGACAATTTTTACATTTATTCCAAGCCAATTAATCTACAAACCTGAACGTCTTTGGAGTGTGGGGGGAAACCAAAGATCTCGGAGAAAGCACATGCAGATCACGGGAAGAACGTACAAACTCCGTACAGACAGCACCCGCGGTCGGGATCGAACCTGGGCCTCCGGCGCTGTAAGCGCTGTCAGGCAGCGACTCTACATGCCACTGGTACAAAGGAACACTTTATTTGACCAGCAGTTACCTACAGGCCTTTCAACTAATTTGCCTGCAGCGAGCAGGCTTTTAGTCCGGTAACAATCAGTTTGAGATCTCCCAGCATACGTGGAGGCTATTCGGCCCATCAAGCTTACCTATAGGGAGCGGTGGAGCAGGCTAGGACTGAGCTATAGGGAGAGGTTGAGCAGGCTAGGACTTTATCTCTTGAAGCACAAGGGGATGAGGGCTGATCTTATAGAGGTGTATAAGAGGACTATGCATGGGGATCACGACGCATTTGTGTTCCTTATGTAGTGGATGGCACAGTGGCGGAGCGGTAGAGTAGAGTTGATTTTGGGCGGTAGAGTTGCTGCCTTACAGCGCCAGAGACCCGGGTTCGATCCTGACATCGGGCTCTGTCTGTACGGAGTTTGCACGTTCTCCCAGTGACCTGCGTGGGTTTTCTCCGGGTGCTCCGGCTTCCTCCAACGCTCCAAAGACGTGCAGGTTTAGGGATTTATTGGCTTCTCGAAATTTGTCCCTGGTTGTGCAGGACAGAATTAGTGCACGGGTGATTGTGGGTTGGCACAGACTCGGTGGGCTGAAGAACCTGTTGCCACACTGTAATTCTAACCTGACCTAAACTAAGAATATATAGCGTAAATACACAGAGACTTTTACCCAGAGTAGGGGAATCAAGAACCAGAGGAAATAGGTTTAAAGCGAGGGGAGGGGAAAGATTTAGACAATAGACAATAGGTGCAGGAGTAGGCCATTCGGCACGAGCCAGCACCGCCATTCAATGTGATCATGGCTGATCATCCACAATCAGTACCCCGTTCCTGCCTTCTCCCCATATCCCCTGACTCCGCTATCTAGCTCTCTCTTGAAAGCATCTAGAGAACCGGACTCCACCGCCCTCTGAGGCAGAGAATTCTACAAATTCACAACTCTCTGTGTGAAAAAGTGTTTCCTCATCACCGTTCTAAATGTCTTACCCCTTATTCTTAAACTGTGGCCCCTGGTTCTGACTCCCCCAACAACGGGAACATGTTTCCTGCCTCTAGCGTGTCCAAACCCTTAATATCTTGTATGTTTCAATAAGATTCCCCCTCATCCTTCTAAATTCCAGAGTGTACAAGCCCAGCCGCTCCATTCTCTCAGCATATGACAGCTCCCGCCATCCCGGGAATTAACCTTGTCAACCTACGCTGCACTCCCTCAATAGCAAGAATGTCCTTCCAACCTTCCTCAAATTAGGGGACCATAAATCTCTCTGCACACAGGACTCCAGGTGTTGGTTCATCAGGGCTCTGTACAACTGCAGATAAGGACCTCTTTTTTGCTCCTATATGATCAAATAATATGGACCAACGGGGTGGTACTGATTGGGGATGATCAGCCATGAATGATACATTGTTAATGGCGTGTGCTGGCTCAAAGGGCCGAATGGCCTACCTCCTGCACTTATTGTCCTATTGTCTATTTTTAAGACGGATCCAAAGTACTGTTCAGCTCTCTGCCATAGGAATCTATGGCATTCTAATGGCTAATAGGGGCCACCTTTTTACACAAAGGGTGATGGTTACATGGAACGAGCTTGCCGAGGAGGGAGGTAGTTGAAATGCAGGGTACTATCAAAAATTTAGAAACATTTACTCAGGTATATGGGATAGGGTCGTGGTGGTATCCCACGAGGTCTAAAAGGTTGATGTCTAAGTTCCAGCTTGCTGCAGAACGAATGGACTTCCCCCAACACCAGGACATGCCTCTAGCTAGATCCTGTCTAGGTTGCCCAATCCCTTAATTATCTTATATGGTTTCAATAAAGATCATACTCTCATCTACTAAATGCTAGCCTCTTTAAGGTTCAAAGGTGAAGGAGAAAAGATTTAATAGTAGGAACTCGTGGGGGTAACTTTTAACTTTTTACACGATGGGGTGGTGGTGTGCATGGAGAGGCTGCCAGAGGAGGGTAGTTGAGGATGGACCATGCCCAAACGTTTAAGAAACCGTTTTTAGACAGGTACAAGGATAGGACCGGTTTGGTAGGTAGGGATAAGGACCAAGCGCAGGATGGTTGGGATAGTGCGCGCTTGGGACTGTTGGCCGATTGTGGGCGGAGTTGGACTGAGAAGGCCTATTTCATGCTGTATGACTCTATGCTCTTTTTGTAAAACTCTGCAATGCATTGAAAGAGTAAAGGTTATTGTATACTTTGCTTTTCTCTCTGGCGCTATCATACAGTTTTTTTTATGGTGTGCAATATCGATTATGCAGTGTATATTTTCTCACCCTGGTCGATAATAATTAATTTTCCATAACCCTTGAAACAGTTAAAAAAGATTTATTCTTTATTGCAAGTGCAGCTTCAAGGTTACAAACATTTCTAATTGTCGGTCATTAAAAGGAGGAAGTGGTTTTTAAATATTCTTAAGGAACAGGGGCAGATTAATAAACCCAGTTTGAACAAATAAGCAAAGGGATATACTTTGAGGGGTTGTAAATAACATGCCTATTTCTCATTTGAGCCTCACAGATAATGATTGTTTGATATGAAGCTGCCTTGTTGTAGGGGAATGGAAACTGTTGCAAGCTGTAAGAAAAAACCAATGAAACTCGCCTGGCTAATGTGACCGGCAGATATTACGCTTCCATTAGCGGAAAAAGACATTTCCAACGCAACCATGATGTTCCAGTGAGGAAGCCAAGGTTTTGAGTCATGTTGGGGTGGAGGGGGGAGGGAGGAGTTCAGAGTGTTTTATAGGCCTCATAGAGGCTGTTAGAATAGATAGAATGTAATTGTCCTATCGGGGACACATGACAATCAAACTCTCTTTTGACTCTTTAACCTCTAACAAAATTAGCCACAAGAAGAACAGGCCATTTGAGTCTTGAAGTCTGACTTCTGATAGAAGGGTTCTCGACTGTCGAAAGGGTCACTATTCCTTCCCTCCAGAGATGCTGCCTGTTCCCGCTGAGTTAGTTCCGCATTTTCTTGTCAATCCTCAGGTGGTGTTAACCAGCGTCTGCAGTTCCTCCCAACAGGTACTTTCGCCATAATATCTTTGCTCAGACCGATCTCTTATTCAGCCTGAACATAATCAGCATCCCCTCCCATCCTTCTATGCATACTCTACTTGCTTATCCAGAAGTCTCTCTTTAAGTGGCACTAGTTTTTAGCTTCTAGTTTAGGTTTTAGTTTAGAGTTTGAGATGCAGCGTCGCTGACGAAACAGGCCATTCGGCCGCCAAACCGAAGAGTCCAATGTCCAGACCAGCGATTCCCCACACGATTCTACACACTCTAGGACAATTTACAATTTTTTTCCCAATTAACCTACAATTGGTTTTGTTTAAATTCAAAACTATTTATTCAATTATGTAAAACATTATACCCAATTAAACAAAACCAGAACCCTCCAGCATAATTCAAGGCCCGACAAATATACTAAATGTTACTACTGTACAACTATGTTATGATTCCTTTGTCCAGGTAAAGCCTCTCTAACACCATCGGCAATGGACGTAAACCAGGAGGAAATGGGGGCTGGCAGCCGGGCTCGGGCAGAAAGCCCTCTTCCGCCATGGCGCCGTGACTTGCGGCTGTTTAACAATGGCCAGCCTTGAGCCAGGCCGCAGGGACCACCTATATATCTTAGGGGTGGTGGGGAAAAAAAAAAACAGAACCTCCCGGAGCAAACCCAGCAGTCATGGGTATGGGGAACCAAACTCGATGCAATGCACAAATATTCGTGATGGCGAATAAGCAAGTGCATCTCTACTTGTAGGAGGAGCATTTGCAGAAGCTAGTTTACGTCCAAAGATAGGCTTGAAGTGCTGGAGTAATCAGCGGGGTCAGGCAGCGTTCTCTGGAGAAAAACAAGCAATAACATCACCTGTCCATTCCCTCCTCAGATGCTGCCTGACCACTGAGATCTTCCAGCGCAGGATTCCTGCATCTGCAGTTCTTTGCATCTCTGTCTTAATCTCACAACTGAGATGAGGAAAAGCGTTTTCACCCAGAGAGTTATGAATTTGTGGAATTCTCTGCGTCAGAAGGCAGTGGAGGCCGATTCCCTGGATGCATTCAAAAGAGAGTTAGATAGAGTTCTTGGGTGTATGGGCAGAAGGCAGGAACAGGGTACTGATTATGGATGATCAGCCATGATCACATTGAATGGTGGTGCTGGCTCGAAATGCCGAATGGCCTACTCCTGCACCTATGGTCTATGTATCTATTTAGAACATGGATAGGTGACATTTCGGGTCGAGACCCATCTACTTCAGTCTCAGCCTGAAGAAGTACATCTCTCTTGAAATTTTCTCAATTCTGTTAAACCCTTGCTTTTTCTCCTACTTTCCTCACATCTCCCTCAGTCCTCGGGCTCCTGTCCATAATAATTCCCCTCTATCTCTATCTCCCTCCACCACCCTTAGTCGCACCAGTTTCTCATTTTCACACCACAAAACAGATTACAATGGCTTGTTACCTTTATCATCGATACTTTTTTGCATATCTTTCATTCATTGTTCTTTATACTTCCACATCACCGTCTATATATATCGTTTCCCTGATTATCCCTGTCCAGTCTGAAGAAGGTCTCGACCCGAAACGTCGCCTATCTCCTATCGTCCTTAGATGATGCTGCACTCCGCTGAGTTTTCTCCAGCCTTTGCGGTCCCCTACTTTATCTCTGCCTTTGTTTTCCTAACAATGTTTGGGATCGGCGATACTAAAGACCTGTTTGCACAACGATGCTTATCGTCTGGGGCTAGCGGAAGAATTGTTTGTTCTCTGTACATAGAATGGTCCCAGGAATTCCCAGGATATGAATTAAAAAACCCCCCCCAATGCCTCAAAAGGATCTTTGAAATATAAAGAAGACAGGAATGAGTTCTTCTGACAGGCCTGCAAACTTGCAACCAAATGCAGACATCTAAATTCCTATTGCTCTTATTTCACTTACCAATAATATGCTTGATAACCAGACTCAAAAAACGATACCATGGCGGCACGGCGGGCGCGGCGGGGTAGGGTCGCTGCCTCTCAGCGCCGGAGAACACAGGTTCGATTGATCCCCCGACTAGGGTGTGCTGTCCTTGTACGGAGTTTGTACTGTGAGTTTGTACGTTCCACCTGTGACCACGTGTGGTTTTTTTCTCGGGTTGTGCTCAGTCTTACCTCCCACACTCCAAAGACTTTTAGCGTGGCTTTTTTAGTGTGTTTGTGGGGTATTGAAGGTTTAAATTGGTTTCTGTAAATTGTTAAAAAAATCGTCCCTGGCATGTGGGGGTGGATTAGTACGGGATGATCACCTGGTCGGCGCGGATCGGTGGTCCAAAAGGCATGTGTCCGCGCTGCTTGTTATATCTTAAATGAAACTAAAAGACTTGAAAATTATTTATAAATCGAAGGTGGAGAAGTAGAGAAGCAGGGGATGATGCAGATGCTGGAAACCTTGAGCTAAATACAAAGTGCAGGAAGAATTCAGCAGGTCAGGCAGCATCTGTGGAAGGGAATAGACGGAATGAGTGAAAGTGGTTTTTTTTTTGTTGTGTACTATCCAGTCAGTGAAAAAATCATACATGATGTTGGGGGAGTCCAGAACCAGGGGCCACAGTTTTATGATAGGGGTTCTAATAAGACTATTAGAATGGGATTGAGGAAATAAAGTTTTCACCCAGGAGAGTTGTGGGTCTGTGGAGAGAATTCTCTGCATCTGACGGCAGTGGAGGGCCAATTTCTCTGGACAGTGGTGCTTTGGCTCGTAGGCCCGCAGACACAACCCGAATGACCAATACACACGATCCCGGACCCCCCCCTCGTCCCACGAATGGCCCTACTACCGCACCTATGGTCTAATTGTCTATGATTACAATCGAGCCGGTTTAATTTACAGAGAAAGGATAAAAACTTTTACTGCAAGATAAAGTCCAATAATAAAGTGTCAATTTAAAGAGAGTCGGAGTGTCCTACAATTGACGGTAGTTGTTTCGCTCAGGAACTGTCTCAAGTTTGGTGATAGGATTGTTTCGGTTGCTGATAAACAGCTGTATATCACAAAATTATTATTGGGAATATCAGAAAGTTTGATTATTTTTTATTATTTATGAGCAAATATAAATTTCTGAAATTAGATTTTTTTTAAATCTAATAACACAGAGCTCTGCGCTAAATAGTTTCCAGGGATAATGAAAGATGGTCAAACCTCATCCCTATTTTTAGTTCAGTTTAGAGATACAGCGTGAAAGCAGGCCCTTTGGCCCATCGAGGTCCGTACTGACCAGCGATCCACGCACTTTAACGCTATCCTACACCCACTAGGGACAATTTACACTTGTACCAAGACAATTAACCTATAAGCCTGTACGTCTTTGGAGTGTGGGTGGAAACCGAAGATCTCGGAGAAAACCCACGCAGGTCACGGGGAGAACGTGCAAACTCCGTACAGACAGCACCCGTAGTCGGGATCGAACCCAGGTCCCTGTAGCTCTACCGCTTGCGCCACCGTATTCCCGTGCCGCAATATTTTCAGGGGGCGAGGAAGTCCTTGTGAGCCCCTGGAGTAGGGTCATTATCCAGAGGGCCTTGGTTCAACTTTTTCAGACCTAAAGAAAGGGTCTGAAAAAGAAGGGATCAACATCAAAACCTGGCTGGATGGACAGTGGATGTGGAGAGGTGGTGTTTCCACTAGTGAGAGACGTCTAGGACAGAGGCCAACAGCCTCAGATGACAAAGGACATTCCTTTGGGAAGGAGATGGAGGAGGATTTTTTTTAGTCACGAGGGTGGTGAATCTGGGGAGATGCATTGCCAGAAGGCTGTGGAGAGGCCTAGTCATAGAGTGATACAGTGTGGAAAACAGGGCCATCAGCCCAACTTGCCCACACCGGCCAACAGTCCCAGCTACACTAGTCCCACATGACCTGCATTTTGATCCATATCCCTCCAAACCCGTTCTATCCATGTACTGTCTAAACTCTTCTTAAAGGTTGGGATGTCCCTGCCTCAACGTGCCTCACCTGGCAACACGTTCCATACATCCACCCACCCTTTGTGTGTGGAAAATCAATAGTTTTCAGGGAAGGAAAATTAATATTTTAAAAGGCGAGGGATAGATAGATTCTTGTTAGTGGGGTATTTTACTTGTCAGGGGTTTTATGGGGGAGGGAATAGGGTTGAGGGGGAGAGTAGAGATATTGGCTCATGATTGGAATGGCAGAGGTGGGACTTGATGGGACAGAAGTGGACTTGATTTTGGGTCACTGACCGAATCCGAATGGCTTAATTTCTGATCCTTATCACATTAACTTATGGAAAAACAAATGACTAATAGGTGTAGGAGTAGGCCAATTCGGCCCTTCGAGGCCAGCACGCCATTCAATGTGATCATGGTGAAAAACACTCACCTATTCAATGTTCTCCACGAAGACACGGTAGGTGGATCACAGGCCTGTCGGGGATTGCCACCGAGCCCGGCCCTGCCTGTTCCCCTGAAGACAGAGAGCCGGTAGACTGAAAGTGAGGGTGATACTTCTAGAGGTGTACAAAATCAAGAGAGGAATACATCGGTAGATGCACAGAGTCTCGTGCCAGATTTGGCTGTGACGGTCGGCCGGATAGGACCCTAATTTCCATTGCTGTACCTCTAAATCTAAACTAAACTGAGGGTTTGTATGGGGAAGAGGTGTTTTGTCAGAAAGGTGGCAGAAACTATCATGACATTTAAAAGGCTTTGGACAGGAAAGATTTAGAGGCATCGGACCAAATACAGGCAAATGGGACAGTGTAGATGGAACACCAAAGGGTCGGGCTATGGGCAAGTTGGGTTGAAGGGCCCGTTGTTTTCTCTGTGTTGTCAGGACTCTATGACTAGAGGGGTAATTTAGGTGGAAGGGGATAGCGGGGTGGGGAGAAGTAGGTGCTTGCCAAGTCCAGTGGGGCTCGGGAAAGTCGCCAAACTTTTTCACACTCCAAATATGGAAAAAAGGTCAAAATCCGGGACACAACTCCCGAGCAATTCGTTTTTTGACGACTTGGCCGTGGATGGCAGTGTGAATGAATGAGTTGGCCCCGTGGTGCCGGACTGCACACAAAGCCCAGCGGCGGGTCAGCTGAGGGGTTTTGGCCCGGGCCGTTATGATTCGCCGTGCCAACGTCGCGCGCAAAGTCCGGCCGCCCCGTTCCACCAACCTCACGAAACCGGATGATCGGCCATGAGAAAGGGAGGGGTGGTAGGTGGGTGTCGGGCGGTCAGCGAAGGTCCCGAAGGTCGGGATCCGCTGGCCGTGCTGACCGAACTGATCAGCCCCGTATCGAGCCCCGACGACGGGGCCTACGGGCGAGGCGCTGCTGCTGCTGCACTTTGTCCCACTGTGGCATGCACTACGTGGGACGGGTGAAGGCTGTGCTGGGGTCCAGGATGCGGCACTCGACCCGACAGTTCCCCTCGACACAAAATTGTGCAGTCAAATTATTTCAAATATGGGACGATGGGCATTGGTCCCGTATGGACAAACCAAAAATTTAAACCCAAAAAAAATACGGGATGTCCCAGCTAATACGGACATTGTTGGCAACCCTACCCCTCCGATCTCAGTCGGGAACCCCCCCATCGGGAATAATGTTACGATACGATACGATCTACGAACTTGATTTATCCCAGGAGGGAGATTGATCTGCAAGAGTCATTAAAAAAAAACTCAAATATATATGAAAACATGGGAATATTAAAGTGACGGAGTGGAAAGGATTGGGAGTGTGCAATTATTGGGCGAGGTGGGTGAGGGCGAGAGTCAGTCTCAGGCTCAGTTACCCACGACAGGCAAGGAGAGGACGTTATTACAGTTGACCTTAGTTTGCCCTCAGTTACCAGTGGGCAGGGATAGAACAATAGTACAATAGGTGCAGGTGGAGGCCATTCGGCCCTTCGAGGCCTGCACTTGCCATTCAACTTGATCATGGCTGATCATCCCCAATGATGTACCATGTTCCTGCCTTCTCCCCATATTCCCCTGACTCTGCTAATTTCTAAGAGCCCTAATTCATGCTCTCTCTTGAAAGCATCCAGAGAACCTGCCTTCCACACCCTCTGAGACAGAGAATTCCACAGACTCACCACTCTCTGTGAGTGGAAAAAGTGGAAAAAGGATATTACGAGAAGCTGAAATCCCACACCGCCAGTTCAGTATGAAGAAGGGATCCCGCAGGAAACTTCACCCATTCCTTTCCCCAGAGATGTGCCCTGACCCACAGGATGTGAGCGGGCAAGATTCATCTCTGACCCCTCTCACCTGGCCACAATCTCTTTGATCATCACTTCCCTCTGGAAGGGCGACTCCGGACTGTCAAAGCTGCCACAGTCCAGACATAAAAAACAGTTTTTATCCACGAGTAGTTGCTCTACTAACAGCCAAAAATTGTAGCCTCCCTTTGATCTGGTATTTTTATTAGTTCACATGCATGACCCAATGGTGTTTTATCATAAATGGTTTTATTTACTTATTAATGTTTAGGGTTATTCTGAGTCATTCGTAATGTCACTGTATGTCATGTGTTACTTGTGTGGTGGTAGCACCAAGGCAAATTCCTTGTATGTGTATACTTGGCCAATAAACTACTTAATTTACTTACTTACTCCAGCCATTTTTTCTGTCTAGGTTCGCGTCCAGCTGTGATGGTCTGGGCTGCATCACGCTACCAACTGTAAGACTGGCTTTTTACAAAATTCAAGATTAATTTGATTTACCCAAATTTCAATAGGACAATAGACAATTAGACAATAGGTGCAGGAGTAGGCCATTCGGAACCTTCAAGCTAGCACCGCCATTCAGTGTGATCAATGGCATGATCATCCCCAAATCTGTACCTGTTCGGCCCTTCTCCCCACATCCCCTGACTGCGCTATCTTTAAGAGGCCCTATCTAGCTCTCTCTTGAAAGCATCCAAAGAACTCTGCCTCCACCCCTCTGAGGCCAGAGAATTCCACACACTCACCACTCTCTGTGAGAGGAAAAAAGTGTTTCCTCATCTCCACATTCTCAATGGCCCTACCCCTTTATTCTTAAACTGTGGTCCTGGTTCTGGACATCCCCCAACAATTGGGAAACATGTTTCTGCCTCTAGCATGTCCCAAACCCTTAACAATCTTATATGTTTCAATGAGGATTGCCTTTCTACTTCTAAACTCCAGGAGTTTACTAAGCCAGCCCGCTTCATTTCCTCGCAAATGACAGTCCCGCCACCCCTGGGAATTTACCTTGTGAAACCTACGCTGCTAACTACTCAATCAAATTCCCATCTGGCGCGGTGGTTATTGTTTCTGAATCTATGGTCTAGCCTCTGGTTACCAAATCTCATAACCTAACCACTGCAACGTCGCTATGTTAAACGAAACAGTCTGACGTTAGAAAGAAAGACTATTTGATCATCCCCCCTCAAGATAATATTTGTCTGATCTAATTCCTGGATAACTTTAAATATTTAACTCCTCCTAGTATATTTTGGGTAGATGTAGGGTAGGCCAGATTTCAAGAGGCGATTGAGCATTAGTATCGCCACTGCCTAGGCTGTGGGCTTCGGCAAACGCAGGCAGCAGATTTATTCAATTTGATGAGGTTCCAGAGAGAAAAGGCAGCGTGGGTAATATTTAATGCCAGGGTATACGAAGCACATCCGAAGCAAAATGTATAGGTTATAAATAACAAGGGAGATGCTGTCCCTTTAAAAAGTGATCAAAATTAACCTGTATGAGTGGCGGATGTCTGTTCTGTGCACAGGTATGTATTTGTGTGTGTGTTGTGTTGTTTTTGTGTCGTGTGTTGTGTGTGTCGCTGTGTCTGCTAGCTTGCGTGTGTATCTGTTGTCTGCAAGTGTGTGTGTGTGGCTGGTGTGTATGTATGAGTGCGTGAGTGTATTGTGTTTGATGTGTGGTGTGTTTGTGTCTGTGTTTGGGTGAGTCTATCTGAAAGTTTGTGTATATCGGCATATGTGTATTATTTGTGGGGTGTTGTGTGTGTGTTGTATGTGGTCTATGTGAGTGGTATGGTTGTGTGGTGTATGGGTGTGAGTGTGTCGTGTCCTATTTTCTCTATTTGTCTGTGTGTATGTGTGTGTGTTCTGAATTGAATATAGAATAGAATGGCATCTTTTATTTGTCATTCACTTAGCTTGGTTTAAACAATAATTGCATTTTCTACAGTTTAACAATTGACAAAAAAACCAAGACACTCACACTTAACGCAATTTACACCATACTCCATCACACAGTGAATCTCCAAACCCTCCCCTCACTGAGTATGGAAGGCAAAAGTCTTATCTCTTTTCTTTGTTCTTCAGGGGTTGGACAGGCTAGTGCAGGAAGATTGTTCCCGATGTTGGGGGAGGTCCTAGGACAAGGGGTCACAGCTTAAGGATATGGGGGAAAGGAAAATCCTTTAGGCCGGAGATGAGAAGGACTTTTTTCTACACAGAGAGTGGGTCGGGTCTCTGGAACTTCTCTGCCACTGAGGGTGTGGAGGCAAGTTCGATTGGCTATATTTAAGAGGGTGGAGTTAGATGTTTGCCCTTTGTGCCTAGGGGGATCAGAGCGGTGAATATGGAGAGAAGGCAGGTACGGGATACTGAGTTGGATGATCAGCCATGATAAATATTGAATGGCGGTGTGCAGCGGTTCGAATGGGGCCGAATGGCCTACTCCTGCACATATTTAATTTTTATGTTTCTATATGTTTCTGCTCTTCTTCCGCGGTCCAGCAGTCCAACTCTTGGCAACGTCGACCCCCGGCGACCCTGTGGCCCCCGATGTTTAAAGCCCCCGTGCGGCGCGATGTTAGGCCCCGATCCATGTCATTTCACCGCGATTCGCGGGAGAAGTAGCCGTTGCAGTGAGCTGCGAAAAAGCGGTCTCCACCAGGGACCAGCAAGCTCCCGAATGTTACCGATCCAAAGAGCCTTGGCCGGGCCGGGGATCCTCTGAGGTTCCGAAATAGAGTCGGTCGCTGCCTTGTTGCGCCTCCACAGCCAGCTTCCGCCCGCCTCAAGTCTGTGGGCCCGCGATTACGATGTGCCAGGTCTGCTGATGGCAGGTGATCAGCAGGCCCGGTTGGACTGGAGCCCTCAGGTTGGTTTCAATAAGACAATAGACAATAGGTGCAGAAGGTAGGCCATTTCAGCCCTCTCGAGCCTAGCACCGCCATTCAAAGTGATCATGGCTGATCTATCCCAATACCGTACCCCGTTCCCTGCCTTTTCCCCCACTATCCCTGACTCTTGCTATCTTTAAGAACCCTTTCCCAATCTCTATGAAAGCATCAGAGAACCTGCCTGCAACGCCCTTGAGGCCCAGAGGAAAATTCCACAACACTCACAACTCTTTCTGTGAGAAAAAAGTGTTCCTCGTCTCTCGTTCTAAATTGGGCTTAACTCTTATTCTTAAACTGGGCCCTGGTTCTGGACTCCCCCGACATTGGGGAGCTTGTTTCCTGCATCCAGGTGTTTGTCCAAAACCCTTCTTAACAAATCTTAAATGTTTCTTTATGATCCCTATCAATCTTCTAAAACTCCAGAGTTATACAAGCCCAGCCCAGCTGCTTTGCTTCATTCTCATCAGCATATGACAGTCCCGCACCCGGGAATTAACCTTGTAAAACCTCAATATCAAGAATGTTCCTTCCTCAAATTTATGGGACCAAAACTGCCACCAATACTATAGGTTCCTAATGTAAAGGTCTCTTTAGGGCCTCTGTACAACTGCAGAAGGACTTCTTTGCTTTATACTCGAACTCCTCTTGTTATAAAGGCCAACATGCCATTCGCTTTCTTCACTGCTTGCTGTACCTGCGATGCTTATTTTAATAGACGATGAACAAGGACTTCCAGATCCGCTTTTCTGTCTTCCCCTTTTTCCCAAACTTGACGCCAATTTAGATAGTAATTGCCTTCCTGTTGTTGGATAACTTCACATTTCTCCCACATATAACTGCATCTGCCATGCATCTGCCCACTCACCCCAACTGTCCAATGCTCACCCATAGCATTCTCATAGCATCTTCCTCACCAGTCCACACTGCACCAGCTATGTGTCTTATGCAAATTTGCTAAATGTTACTTTGAATCCTTCATCCAAATCATTGATGTATATTGTAAATAGCTGCTTGAAGGGTCCAGCACCGAGAAAGCCTTGCAGTAAGTACCCCACTAGTCTCTGCCTCCTTGCCATTGTGAAAGGGTACCCGTTAATCACCACTCTGTTTCCTTGTCAGCCAACCACTTCTCTATCCACCGTCAGCACTTGCCCCCATCACAGATGTTGCCTATGTTGCCCACTAATCTCCTATGTGGGACCTTATCAAATGCTTTCTGAAATGGTCCAAGGTTTTACACTAATCCCACTGGCTCTCTCTTGTCCATTTTCTAGTTACCATCTTCTAAAAATTCCAGAAGATTAGTCAAGCTGATTTCCCCTTTGTAAATCCATGCTGACTCGCATCCGATCCGTTCTTGTTTCTGATTCCAAATATGCGGATATCTCATCTTTTATTATTGATCTCCCAGCATCTTCCCCACCACTGATGCAGGGTAACTGACTATAATTCACCTGTTTTCTTTTCTCCGCCTTTCTTAAAAAGTGGTGGGTTAACATTAGGTACCCTCCAAACCAAATCCACAGGAAATGATACCGAAGTCTATAGTAACATGAGAAAATTATATCACCAATGCATCACGATTTACTAGAGCCACTTCACTTAAGTACCCTGGGTTGAGACCATCAGCTGCCTGGGGATTTATCAGCCCTTCAGTTCCCATCACCATGTCCCATCAGTCTACCCAACAACCAGTTCTTGCCTATGTGGAATTTCCTTCAGTTCCTCCTGCTGTTCACCAAGATCCTCTGGCCACTACTTATCAGGAAGATGTTTGTGTCCTCCTTCGCTTATTGAAGACGGATCTAAAATACCTGTTTCAAATCATCTGCCATTTTCCTTGTTCCCAGTAATAAATTCACCTTTTTCGGTCTTCAATGGTCCAACTTTGGTCTGCATTAATTTTTTTTCTATTTCACTTACCTAATGAAGATTTTTACCTATCTGCTTTATATCTTGGATCTAGGCTTACCTTCACACCTCAAGTTTTTCTCCACGTATTGTTATTTTTGGTTATCTTCTGTTGCTCTTTAAACATTACACAATCCTCTGGATTCCTGCTCAATCTTTGCTACGTTGTTACTTCCTTATCTTTTTTTTTTTACTGCCATGACGTCCTTCCCTCTGTCAGCCACGGTTCAAGAGTTCAAGTTCAAGAGTTCTAAGAGAGTCTTTTTGTTGTGTGTCTCTGAGTAGGACAATGAGATTCTTGCTTTGCTCAGCACAAAAAGAAACAATAGTAGGAATGGAATACAGAACAGGATCAGTATGTCCATTATTCCATTATATAACTATATACCACACATGAATAAATAAACTGATAATGTGCAAATAACAGATAATGGGCTATTTTACTTCGGAGAGTCATGTGAGTGACTACGTGAAGACCCCGCCAGCATGCATGCACCGACATATCGTTCTACCGCACTTGCGCCTTCGACAGGCTGTGGAAGCGGCTGCTCCACCAGCGGTAAGTTTGAAACCTGAAGGTAAAGTTTTTACAACTTAACTCCAGGTCTGCTTTCTTTTTTAGCTACATGCAGGAAAGCTCTTGATAGAGTTCTGCTGGAGTTATCGGCGGCAAGGTTTCCCCTACACCGCGGGAGGAAAAATCCAGGCTGCGAGAATCGCTGGAGGGGAGGGGGATGCCGGGCTGGGGGGGAACCCCCCCCCACAGACTTTCGGGGAAGCCCGTCTCCAGGGATCGCGACGGTGCGAGGGAATAATCCGGCTGTGGTTTAACCGGGAGATGGAAATCTGCGGGGGGAAAAACCGGGACAACAAGAGGGAAAAAATCAAGCGCAGGTGTTTGGTTTATTTGAACACGGCTTCGGGGAAACCCGGCTGGGCTGCGGGGACCGTGTGGAAGTGACACGGCTGTCGGTCCGGCAGAAGTGCGGATAGTGGAGCATTTTTCAGACCTTCCCAGGGCCCGAGAGGTGCTACGGACGTTGAAAGGCACTGGCCAGCCCAGGAGGGTCCCTACGACATGGGTACGTGCCTCGGTCGTTTACCCATGTGGAGTTATGGATGGGATAGAGTCAGAGGAGCGCTCATCCCACTATTGCTCATCCTGATATGGGTCCATGGCAATGGCATATCAGGAGAAAAGTATACCGCCGACGTGAATAAGCCCAGAGACCCGATCAGGTCCGGGTGGGTATACCGCGAGCGGAATATTAGCCCGGAGACTCGGCAGGGTCGGGCTCGAAGATTCACTCTGTGGATAGGCCGGCGACTCTGGCAGGTTCAGGACTGGGAATATTAACGCCGACGGATAACCCCGGAGACTCGGCAGCCGGGTCCGGGCTCAAAGATTCCACCACTGTGGATAACGGCCGGAGACTCGGCCAGGGTCCGGGCTGGGGAAATTTTATTACCGCCTACGGCAAAATATCAGCGCCGTTTATCCCGCATGGAGCGGAAGACTCGGAAGTATGTCCAGGGAACATAACTGGAGTGCACAGCCGTGAGGTTCCAGAAAATTATGGATGCATCAAGACCTTTCGCTAACGAAGAACTGTGGCGCCGAGTTCCCTCGTGAAGGTAAGCAGCCACTTACGCCACTTTATTACTAGAATAGGTGCCGGCTGTGGGATAGCATGCACTGCAAAATTTGTTACTGAAAAGGACCAGCATGTGAACAGCGCTATGTGGGGAGGTACAAAGTTACACTTTCAAAATGAACTGCTTGCAGAAGATACGACATCGGACTTTGGCCGTAAATTCAAATCTTGCAGGCTCCTCAAGTGAGGCCAGGTTGGAGCAATGTCCAGAGCGAATCTTTTCTTCAGGACCTGCCCTAACAGGTAAGACCGGTGAATGAGAGTTAAAGCTTGTCGGCCTTATCAAGGGACCAGGCAACAACCTCACGCCTCTAGGGACAGCAAGCGTTTCATTGAAGCTAATGGTGGCAAGCTTCAAAACTGGGCGCAGGCTTTCAGGCCAAGGACCCCAAACGGTGGGAGGGGTCCTCAGGGGAATTGGGTCACACACCCCAGCAATCCCTACTCTCAAAGCTGGGTCGGAATTCGACCCCGCACCAGGGGGCCTTGGGCTTACCACAAGTCACCAATAAACCATGAAGGTAGGTTGGGTCTGGGTTCTTTTCCGAAATATGAGGTATGTGAACATTTAAAGTTGGTAAATTCACAATTGTTTTATGCAAGGACTGAGTTGCCTTCAAGACAGGCGCAGTGCGGGACCGTTCGACGCTTCGGGCGCTTCATTGTACAATGAAAGATACCGGTTCAACTCGCATGTGCAGTATAGACTTTTATGAATAGGAAAACTTCATTACTGTCTAAACAACAGAGGAACAGTTTTCCACTCACGGGCTCCAGCCAGCTATTTGATAAAAATTTTAGCTGGTGGAACAATGTTACAGTCAAAAGCATTGCAAAATGGGCAAACTTAAGCCCAAGCTATTTAAACAATTACTAAAAACTAGTGTCGGCTGCTCCTCAGAGCTTTAAAGCTTTTTTTGTATTGTTATGGCCATCTGCGGTTGATGTTGTAAAAACGCTGTTATTTTGCCAAATCAGGGTATCAGCCACAAACTATACTGCAGAAATGGGTTTCATCCATCCACCTAAATAAAGTTTTATACCACTGAATTTATTGAGTACTAGGATTACCTTTAACTCTATTACACTATTAATTTGTTCTGGGATTTGGATAATAAATAATATGGTATCTGGGTAATGGAACACCTTAAAGATCGAAATGTTGATCCAGGCTTAATCACCAGTTGCATGATACAGTGGCTTTCAAAAGTATCACTACGCTTGAACTTCTCCACCTTTTGTCACTGTATACAACCACAAACGGTAAATGTATTTTTTTGGAAAATTTTATATTGTGAATAGACCAAACAAAGTGTAAGATTAATAGTGAAGTGGAAGGAAATTGATACATGGGTTTCCAGATTTTATGACAAATAAAAAACCTGATAAGCGTGGCATGAAAAGTATTCAGCCCCCCTGAGTCAATACTTTGTAGAAAACCTTTCACTGTGCCAAATTACGCTGCAAAGTCTTTTGGGGTATGTCTTCTACAGCTTTTGTACACTAGAGACTGATAATTTATTGCCCATTCTTCTTTGCAAATAGCTCAGCTCAGTCGGATTGGATGGAAGAGCGTTATGTGAACAGCAATTTTCAAAGTCTTGCCAGGAGATCTCTATTGATATTTAGTTGCTGGACTGGACTTTGACTGGGGCAATTTCTAAACTCATGGAATATGCTTTGAATTCTAACCATTCCATTGGAGCTCTGGTTGGCTGTATGTTTAGGGTCGTTGTCATGCTGGAAGGTGAACCGCCCACCCCATGAGATACAACAAGTTAAGTAGTCTCAAGTCTTTTGCCTGACTCTAAACAGGTTTTCTTCAAGATTGCCCTGTATTTGGCTCCATCCATCTTCCCATCAACTCTGACCAGCTTTCCCTTCCCTGCTGATGAAAAAAGCATCCCCACAGCATGATGCTGCCACCACCATGTTTCACAGTTGGGGATGGATGGTGTGGTGTTTCAGGGTGATGTGCAGTGCGAAGTGTTTGTTTTCCGCCCACACATAGGTTTTTGCATTTAGGCCAAAAAACTTCAATTTTGGTCTATCAGACGAAAGAGCCTTCCTCCCACATGTTTTGCTGTGTCCCAACTTGGTGTTGCAAACTGCAAACTGAACTTTCTTATGGCTTTGTTTCAACAATGGCTTTCTTCTTGCCACTCTTCCATAAAGGCACCGATTTGTGGAGTGCACGACCTAATAGTTGTCCTGTTGGACAGAATTCTCACACTGAGCTGCCTGTGGATGGTTCTCTGCAGCGCCTCCCAGTTACCATGGGCCTCTTGGCTGCTTCTCTGATTCTATGCTCTCCTTGCCAGGCCTGTCATTTCAGTGGAATGGCCATGTCTTCGGTTGGTTTGCGCAGTTTGTGCATACACTTTCATTTTTGGATGATGGGATTGAATAATGCTCCGTGTGAGTTGTTTCAAAGCTTGGGGATATTTTTTTTATAACCTAACCTGCTTTAAACTTTCCACAATATTTATCCCTGGCCTCTGTTCTGGTGTGTTCCTTGGGCTTCAGATGCTGTTGTGTTACACTAATGTTACTCTCACAAACCTCTGAGGCTCTTCACAGCAGATACAGCTGTTATTTATACTGGAGATTAGATTACCACCTCAAGTGGACTCTATTTACTAATTAGGTGACTTCTGAAAGGATTTGGGTTGCACTGGATTTTATGTTAGGGGTATATCAGAGTAAAGGGGGCCTGAATACATTTGCACGCCACAACTTTCAGTTTTTTTTTTTATTTTTGTAACAAAATTTGAAAAACCAAGTATAATTTTCCTTCATTTCTCATTATGCGTCCGCTTTGTGTTGGTCTATCACATTAAAATCCCAATAAAAATACATTTACGTTTGTTGGTTGTAACGTGGACAAAATGTGACAAGTTCAAGGGGGTATGAAATCATTTGCACAAGTCACTGTTAACGGTGTTTTTAGTTGGTGTGCGTGTTTGGGTTGTGTGTGATGTATATGTTTTATTTGTATGTGCGTGTTGTTTGTATCTGTGTCTGTCGGTGTGCGCGGTGAGTGTGTTGAGTGTGAGTATGTGTTTGTGTGAGTGTGTTTATGTAGTGTGCGTGGTGGGTGAGTGTGTGTATGTGGTGTGTGTTGTAAGAGTGTGTGTGTCGAGGTGGAGTGTAGTTTTGTGTGTGAATGTGTGTATGAGTGTGTGTGTGATGTTGTGGTGTGTTTTGTTGGGAATGGGTGTGAGTGACTTGTGTGTGAGTGTGTGGCCCATGATGGGGTTGGGGTGGTGCATGGCGATATGACAGAATAAACAAAGTCCTTTTTCAAAAGGATTCGTTTTTGTAAGGAGCAGAGATGCAGGGAACAAATCCTCCTGTGGCATTTTGTGCTGCACTGTGTATCTGTAAACTAGACCAGTTTGTTTGTATCTCCAAACTAAACTAAAGTAAACTTGCCAATGGTGGGATGATGCAACAGGGCCAGTATAAGAGGCTGGAGTCAGTGTAACACAGACAGCCCTGAGGACTACATGGATAGCAGAGTGCAGAGGTTAAGAAGAGATTTCAACACAAGAGATGTGAATGTTGAAATGAAGGACTAGGGTCAGGAGCAGACACCACAGAGGGCATGTCGGGTTCATGAATGAACTAATGCAGTCGGTAGCAAGGCTATACGGTGTTCAGAGTGTAGTCTGCGCTGTCAAAGGGACCTTGAGACCAGAGAATCAGGGAACAACGTTGCCCAAGTCTTATTATGTCTCGTGATGCTTTGTGCAGAAGATGTCAGCAGCTTTGGCATGTCTGTTCCCTTTTCTGTTTCAGATGTGTCCAGGGTTACAACAATTTTTTTTTTTTTTTTTTTGCAATCCAGTCAAGTGAAAGATTGTCAGGGAACACAAATTACTGCAACCGCTCTCCCCGTATAATTAACGCCAGAGATCGAGCTGTGAATAATAGTGCCCCCTTGGACACAAGAAGCTGGAGTAACTCAGTGGGACAGGCGGCATCTCTGGACAGAAGGAATGGGTGGCGTTTTGGGTCGAGACCCTTCTTCAGACTGAAAGTCACAGGAAAGAGGAAACGAGAGATATAGACGGTGATGTGGAGAGATAAAGAACTATGAATGAAAGATATTGAATGCAAAGAAAGAACGGCAATAAAGAAACAGGCCATTGTTAGCTGTTTGTTGGGGTGGGGAAAACGAGAAGTTGTGTACTTGGGTGGGGGAGGATGGAGAGAGAGGGAATGCCGGGGCTGCCTGAAGTGAGAGAAATCAATATTCATACCACTGGGTTGTAAGCTGCCCAAGTGAAATATTGAGATGCTGTTCCACCAATTTGCATTGGAGTGTCCAAAGAGCCAACTAAGAAGAATTGTTGATTTACGGTTAATTGTGGGCGTGTATTGTCTTTCCGCTGACTGGCTAGGACACAACAAAAGCTTTTCACTGCACCTCGGTACACGTGACAATAAACTAAACTGATTCCCCCAAAAGAGAGAGTTCTGGGGGCGCAACAAACTGCAGATGCTGGTTTACAAAAAAAAAAAGACACAGAGTGCTGGAGTAACTCAGCGGGTCAGGCAGCATCTGTGTAGAACATGGACCAGGTGACGTTTCGGGTCGGGACCCTTCTTCAAGAGTCAAGAGTGTTTTATTGTCATATGTCCCAGATAGAACGATGACATTCTTACTTACAGCAGCACAACAGAATGTGTAATTTTACTTCGGAGTCACGTGAGTGACCACGTGAAGAAGGCCGTCAGCCCGCATGCGCGTCATTACGTCTAACGCATTGCGCAACGACTGACTGGCAGGCGCGTCGCTCCTTCCAGCGGTAAGTTTAAAAACCTCAGGTAAGTGTTTAAACTTTCTCTGAGGTCGTTTTGGCTTGGTTCTGTAATTCCTGCCCACAGGCAAGTTTGAACCACGTGGGCGACTACCCACATGGAGCACCTGATGGAGAGGTTGCTCCAAAATGATATGCTCCAAAGGAGGGAGCTATATCAGCGTGGGCCTCCATGGGGGCCCGCGCCAGCGGTACCTGTTTCAGCGCTGCACAGTGTCTCCCTCTCTGAGGAGGGGAGCACATGAGGTCAGTATCCAGCTGACTCGGAGTTCGGAGGCACAGCTGGTGAGCATACCCGGGGGCACCAATCAGAAGTGCCAGTAATGGCATCTAAATTTGCCATCCCGTCGCTATCAGGGGAACCCCTGGACGAAGACCTAGACAGTAGTATCAATTATCTGGCCTCTCACCAGCTCCAAGATCTGGCCATGGAGGAGACTACCAATAAGCAGCACACTCCTGCCAACTGTGCCTCTTTCAATGTGCCGGCCGTAAATCACTCCATCTGGGGTTACATTGAAGCGGGCGTCAGAGCCCAGGAGATGAAGCTCCAAAAATGTTGTAAATTGCTCGCATCAGGCATTACGGCCTTTGCCAGGTCAGTGGATGGGGAGCTCCTGTCTGACACACAGCAGGACGCCATGGCATTAATGTGCAATGCACACTTTGAAATTAATAGCCTGCGCAAAAATGCCATCCGGCCGGCACTGAACCCCAAACTCGCTGTGCTGTGTAAGGCCAGCAATGTCCAACCACCCAATTACCTGTTCGGGGAAGATCTGCCAAAGCACGTCCGGGAGCTGGACGATGAGGCAAAGAAGGTACCCCTGATGAAAGTCCAGACTACACCCAAGGTCTCATCATACCGGCAGCATCCCTACGCTCCCTTCCACACCAGAACTGGTGGGAGACCCGAACAAGTGGCACAGTGGTCTTTTTTAGAGGTAGGCCCAAGCCGGCCCACTGCAGGGATGCGCGGAGGGCACCCACCATCAATACTACCCCCCAAGTCTCGGGGGCGGAAATCAGCACCATCCCACCCGTAACATCTGAGGTAGGTGAATCTAGTTCCGTGCGGAACACATTACACATGACTCGGGCACGAGTTGGGGGAAGATTGCAACATTTCTTGGATGAATGGAGTTGGATCACACCAGATCCGTTTATACTGCACAGTATACAAGGCTTCCAAATTGAGTTCCTTCTCAATTCGCTACCACCCACACAACATTCACCAAACCGCACATATGTGTTTTCACAACAGGAAAGTTTGGATGCACAAGCTGAAATTTAAACTTTACACAAAAAGAGGTAATTGAGAGGTCATCTCATGAACCTCACCAATTTGGATCTGACATATTTACTAAGCAAAAGAAGAATGGAGGATGTCGTATCATCCTAGACTTGACTGAACTTAACACCTTTGTGCACTATAAACACTTCAAAATGGATAACTTTGTTACTGCCATACAACTGGTTTCCAAAAGAGGTTATATGGCATGCATTGACCTTAAAGATGCATACTACTCGGTACCCATTTACAGGGAGCACAGGAGATATTTGAAGTTTAACTGGATGGGACAGTTGTGGCAGTTCAAAGCATTGCCTAATGGGCTGACTTCAGCTCCCAGACTATTTACAAAACTATTAAAACCAGTCCTGGGGCTACTTCGAGCTCAGAATCATATTGTCATGGCATATTTGGATGATATTCTAATCATAGGGGAAACCATGAAATCAGCTGAATCATCTGTTTCAGCCACCAAATTCATGCTTGAGAGATTGGGGTTCCTCATCCATCCAGTTAAGTCTGAATTGATACCTACCAGGGTAATTGATTATCTGGGATTTACCATTAACTCAATTCACATGTCTGTGACTCTGCCTTGGGGCAAGCAATCAGAGTTAATAGAAGCCTGTAACAATCTCATTGTTAAGCAGCAGCATTCAATTGGACAGGTAGCTAGTGTAATTGCCAAACTAGTGGCTGCCTTTCCAGCCGTACAGTTCGAACCTTTGCAATATCAACATTAACAACGTGCCAAGGAGCAGGCACTCAAATTCCATGCAGGTCACTTCAGTAGACCTATGCGAGGCCATTGCTGAATTACAATGGTGGGTAACAAATATTCGTCATTGCTCCAGAAACATTTTAGTCGATACACCATTGGTTATCTTACAAACCGATGCAAGCGCACTAGGATGGGGAGTTACAAATACCATCTCTAGCTGCATGGTAGATGGAATGTGCAGGAATCATTAATTCTTCAGCAACATGGTATTAACTACTTAGAGTTGTTGGGAGCACTCTATGGGCTGAAGGCTTATTGCAGCAATATGCAACATGTGCATGTTCAACTTCAGATTGACAGCGGTGGCATATGTAAATCACATGGGTGGAATCAAGTCTGTATCTTGTGATAAATTGGCTAACCTTATCTGGCACTGGTGTATTACGAGGAACATTTGGGTTTCAGCCATCTACCTACTAGGTAGATACAACATGGTGACGGACACTTGATCGCGGAAATTCAATGACAACACAGAATGGATGTTGAATCATGAAGTGTTTAACAACATTGTCACCCTGTATGGCGTTCCGGATATGGCGTTCCGGTTTGAGCCGCGGGACTTACTTACCATCACCCGGTGGGGTCGCAACATCGGAAGCCTGGATCGCCTCAGTGCAGAGGGAGAACAGGGAGGGAAGAGACAAAGACTTAAGACTTTTGCCTTCCATCACAGTGAGGAGGTGCCTGGTGAACTCACTGTGGTGGATGTTAAATTTGTGTTTATTGTGTGTTTTGTTATTTTATTAAATGTATGACTGCAAGGCAACGAAATTTTGTTCAGACAGAAAGGTCTGAATGACAATAAAGGATACTTTACTTTACTTTATATTGATTTGTTCGCATCCAGACTAAATCACCAGTTACCCAAATATGTATCATGGGAACCAGACCTAGGGGCAGTGGCAGTAGATGCGTTCTCGCTACACTGCAGGTGAATGTTTTTGTATGCGTTCCCCCCATTTTGCCTCATCAGTCGGTGCTTGGCAAAAATCAAGCAAGACAACGCCACAGGCATTTTAATAGTGCCTGACTGGCCGACACAGTCTTGGTTCCCACTAATCCTGGCAATGATTACACAGCCGTTTGTGGCTGTCCCCAAAAGCAGAAAACTGCTGGTTCACCCAGTGACGGGGAGTAACCATCCACTACATGACCGAATCAATTTATTGGTTTGCAGACTCTGATGAGACCACACCTGGGGCTCGGATTGTCAGAACGTACAGTGGATGTGATAACTGCGGCCTGGAGGGACAGTACTCAAAAACAGTACATGTCTCACATCAAGAAGTGGGAGATGTTTTGTTCTATCTCAGACATAACTTATGACTCAGCACGAATCACAGATGTCTTGGAATTTCAAATCTCACCCCACCAGGGCTGCATCTACGTCGGCAGCGAGGGCAATGGACATCCCTCTCGACCACATCCTAGCGGCTGCAGGATGGTCCAATGAACAGACATTCCACAGGTTTTACAATAAACCAATTGCCGGACCGAGGGTTTTTGCCAGTTCCATTTTAGATTTTCTGTTTTATTATTCTGCCAGTGCCATTTTAGATTCTGTCACTATTATTTTCTTTTGATGATTAAAGCATTAGCATTTTTAACTAACTATGTCATGTCTGAATGCATTAATCTGTTTCACTCATCCATGGTCAATCGATGTAGTGTGTGACGCTTGGACTCGTATCCGGCATGAAATCACAGTGCTTTGAAGTCTTCACGTAGTCACTCACGTGACTCCAAATTAAAATAGTAAGATTAAACGATAACTTACCAGTTTGAAGTTTGATCTTTATTTTATGAGGAGTTACGATGAGCGATTACGTGCCCACCATTCCCAACCCTCATATTATAACGGTCATCTGGTAGTTCTAGTTCTCTCCAATCTTACTATGTTCAGGTCAACTACTGTTATCTGTGATTTCACACCGCTGATTTGAAGATTGACACGCATGCGGGCTGACAGCCTTTCCTCACGTAATCACTCATCGTAACTCCTCATAAAATAAAGATCAAACTTCAAACTGGTAAGTTCTCGATTAATCTTACTAATATACCACTGTGGTTGTGGAGGCCAAGTCATTGGGTATATCTAAGGCGGAGATTGACGGATTCTTGATTAGTACGGGTGTCAGGGGTTATGGGGAGAAGGCGGGAGAATGGGGTTGAGAGGGGAAAGTAGATCAGCCACGATTGAATGGCAGAGTAGATTAGATGAGGCGAATGACCAAATTCTGCTCCGATGACAAATGCATATGAAATCATACCATCCATACCTTCAAATCCACACAGGGGTACAACAGGTCGCGCAAACGAGAAAAGAAACAGAACGATCATGATGGCACAGCGGTAGAGTTGCTGCCTTACAGTGAATGCAGCGCCAGAGACCTGGGTTCGATCCCGACGACGGGTGCTGTCTGCGCGGAGCTTGTCCGTTCTCCTCATGACCTGCGTGGGTTTTCTCCGAGATCTTCGGTTTCCTCCCGCCCTCCAAAGACGTACAGGTTTGTAGATTAATTAGCTTGGTAAATGTAAAAATATAGTCCCTAGTGGGTAGTGTTAATGTGCGGGGATTGCTGGTCAGCGCGGACCCGGACGGCCGAAGGGCGTGTTTCAGCGCTGTATCTTTAAACTAAACTAAACTAAACCAAAGATTGCAGAATATAGTGTATGAGCTACAGAGAAAGCTCAGGTAACAATGGGCCATAACGAGGCACATCAGGAGATCAGGAATGCATTCTTAGCACGTGAAAGATCCGTCCAGTGGTCGAACAGCGGGGAAGAAACTGTTCCTGAATCTGGTGGTGCGGCCTTTCAAGCTTCTCTATCTTCTGTCCGATGGGAGAGGGGAGAAGAGAGAATTATCTTGGGTGTGAATGGCCCATGTTTACGTTGGCTGCTTTCCTGAGGCAACGTGAAATATAGATGGAGTCAATGGGGAGGTAAGCGATGTGCGGGGAGGGTGGGGGGGGTGCAGGCGTGTGGGATGGATAGTTTGGTGAACAATTTTTAAACTTTCAAGGTAATCAAAAATGCTGGAGAAACTCAGTGGGGGAGGCAGTGTCTATGGAAGGAAGGTATAGGTGACGTTTCAGGTCGAGACCCTTTAAACTTTGTACTGCCTAGGTGAGGAGTGCTGTGTGATTTGGACGCCAAAACAAAGCGTTTCACTGCAGCTAGGTAGACGTGACAATAAGCATCACTGAGCCATTGACCTGACTGCGTCCACAGCTCTCAGCAATACCTGAAGATAGGCACAAACAGCTGGAGTTATGGGCCTGTCCCACTTATGAGACCTTTAAGGGCCTGTCCCACTTGCATGCGATTCCATGCGTTTGGCGCGACCAAACGGAAGCGGAGTTCGCGCTAAGATCGTGTAAGTACGCGCTAAGTACGCGCAAAGTAAGCGCTAAGTTCGCGTGTGACGTAATTCGCGTCATACTTACCAATCAGCTGGTCAGATGGCGGGCCGACCGAATTTGGACGTCGCACGGCGTCGGGCTGTGACGTCATCACGCAACGCCACGTCGGGCGGTGACGTCATTGCGCAACGTCACGCGATAGGCGTACGCCATCAAGACCCTGCATACGACGTCAAGATGCTGCGTACGCCCGCAATGCGCCTGCGGGCCGACAGGTCGTTGGCGCGCAAATTATTCGGACAGTGCGGGATTTTCGGAGCCCCGCGCGATGTCGTGACCAGCCCCGCACAACTCGAATACGCCTCCGCGCTTGGAAGTGGGACCGGCCCCGCGCGGCCCGTACGCCTCAAACGACCACGTTTGGTCGCGCCACACGCATGCAATCGCATGCAAGTGGGACAGGCCCTTTACAGGCGACTGCCGGCAACCGTCATAGGTCAGCGAAATTTTCAATATGTTGAAAGTTCAGCGGCGACCAGAAAGACGCTACGACTCTTTGGAGACCTCTCACGACCATAGGAGACCTCTCACGGCCGTACAGGCTGTATGGTCTTGAGAGGTCACCCGCGACATGTTGCCAGGGGTCGTCTGTATGGTCGTGAGAGGTCTCCAAAGAGTCGTGGAGTCTTTCTGGTCGCCGCTGAATTTTCAACATGTTGAAAATTTCGCCGACCTTTGACGGGTGCCGGCAGTCGCCTGTAGAGGTTGCGTAAGTGGGACAGGCCCTTAACGCAGCGGGACAGGCAGCATCTCTGGCGAAAAGGAATAAACGATGTTTCGTTATCGAGACCCGTCTTCAGACTGAGTCGGGGGAAAGGGAAACAAGCGATAGAGACGGTGATGTGGAGAGATGTAGAACAAATTATATGCGAAAACGTAACGATGATGAAGGAAACAGGCCGTTGTTAGCTGTGGGCTAGGTGAAAACGAGTTACAGACAATGAGACTCAATGATCTTGGTCTTGGCCAGCTTGCTTCACCAAGATGCCCATCCGAATATGATGGTCTCTACACTGCATTGGAAGAAATTAGGGGGGCACGGTAGCGCAGCAGTAGAGTTGCTGCCTTATAGCACCAGAGACCCGGGTTCGACCCTCACTATGGCTGCTGTGTGTACGGAGTTTGCACGTTCTCCTTGTCACCTGCGTGGGTTTTCTTCAAGATCTCCGGTTTCCTCCCACACTCCAAAGACGTACAGGTTTGCAGGTTAATTGGCTTCTGTAAATTGTAAATTGTCCCGAGTGTGTGTAGGATCGTGCTAGTGTACGGGGTGGTCTCTGGTCGGCGCGAACTTGGTAGGCTGAATGACTTGTTTCCATTCTGTATCTCTAAACTAAATTAAACTAAAACTTTCCTTTTCACCTCTGGTTCTCGATTCCCCTATCCTGGGTAAAATACTCCCCTCATAACATTCATAAGATCATAAGTGATAGGAGCAGAATTAGGCCATTCGGCCCATCAAGTCTACTCCGCCATTCAATCATGGCCGATCTATCTCTCCCTCCTAACCCCATTCTCTTGCCCTTTCCCCATAACCTCCAACACCCATACTAATCAAGAATCTACAGAATCTCCGTTCTATCGACCCGAAACGTCGTCTATTCCTTTGCTCCATAGATGCTGCCTCACCCGCTGAGCTTCTCCAGCTTTTTTGTCTACCTAAGAATCTGTGTACACTATCTCTGAATGAAATATATCCACAGGCTCGGCCTCCACAGCCTTCTGTGGCAAAGAATTCCACAGATTCACCACCCTTTTATATAACTTATAAGTGCTAGGTGCAGAATTAGACCATTCGGCCCATCAAGTCCACTCTGCCATTCAATCATGGCTGATCTATCTCTCCCTCTCAACCGCATTCTCCCCATAACCCCTGACACCCGCACTAATCAAGAATCTATCTATCCCTGCCTTTAAAATATCCATTTTATTTCAGAGTCACGTGAGTGACTACGTGAAGACCCCGTCCATCACGCATGCGCGACATTAGCGTTCATGCACTGCACCCGCGACGAACGGGAGTTCAAGGCGCTCCCGCTACAAATTGAAAAGTCGGGCCGACAGGTAAGTTTTACCGTGGCCGTGTGTATTTTTTCTCTGCGGTCTGCTTTATGTTCCAGGAGAATGAGCAAGACCAGAGGAAGAAATCTGCAGCTCGCCCCCGTTCGTCTTCTGTTGGGGAATGTTCTTTGGAGGGGGGCAAGAGGCGGCAGGATTAACGACCGAGCCGAGCCCAGCCACCGCTCGTGCAGCCTGAGCAGCGGGCTGGAGGTACCTGCAGCCAGAACCGGGCGGTAGTGTCCGACGATTCGGATGAAGATGCCTCACCGCTCGAGAGCGACACAGGCAGCCGCCTAAGCCGAATGGAACGGCTTATGGAGCAATTGCTCCAGTGAGATCTGCTGAGAGAGCAGCAGCAGACTCGCCAAGGGAGCTCAGGCACTCCCGCAGTGCCCTTTACGGCACTGGCCATTGCTTCACCTTCTTTTGAAGGCAGCATTGGCAACCAGGTCTGGGCTGGTCAAGAAGAGGGGTTGCTGGCTGAAGATGTCCGGAGTACGCAGGGTGTACAGGATCAGGAAGAGCTGCTGGGTGTGGTCAACCGCTACGTGGCCATTCCACGAGCGGGTCGGCCTTTAGAGCCGAAACTTGCAGCCAGCATTAACCACCTGTCCTCAAAACCCCTACAAGAACGGGTGGTCAATGAGGCTCTTGAACAATATACAGCCCCAGAAAATTGTACATCATTGAATGTACCAGCTGTAAACAGCCAAATTTGGGGACATTTGGGGCAGAACATCAGGAACCTGGAGTTGAAGCTCCAGAAAATCCTTAAACTCCTGACTGCAGGAATAACATCATATGCTCGGTCCATTGATGGTGTGGACATCTCCACAAATCAGCAAGACACATTAGCTCTGCTGTGCACCACTCAATATGAGATAAACAATTTACGGAAGGAAATCATCAAGCCTGCCCTCAACCCTAAATTTGCAAAACACCGGGTTCAGAACCTCCAATTCTGCTCTTTGGAAAGGACCTTCCGAAAAGGTGAAAGACCTAGAGGAAGAATCCAAGACCTTTGGTCTCGTGAGGGCAGGTTTGGGACTGAGAATACCTAACAAACCCAGGCGGCAGTACCCCACGGCGTCCACCAGTCGCCCGACTAACATATGGACTGGTGAAAGCTCGGGGTCCGCAACCATTCCCCGTAAGCCTTTTTTAGGCCAGGGCCCAGAGCGGACCCCATGGAAAATGCGCCACCCCCAACAACATCAACATCAACAGCAGCCCTCTACAGCCCAGCAGAGACCTCATCATCCAGTGAAGAGGCAGAAGAAGCACCAGTAACCATGGAGGTAGGTGGTAAAGAAGGATCTGCAGATGCTGGAGAATCTAGGGTACACAAAAGGCTGGAGAAACTCAGCGGGTGCAGCAGCATCTAAGGAGCGAAGGAGATAGGCAACGTTTTGGGTCGAGATCCTTCTTCAGACTGGTCAGGGATCAGGGAAACGAGAGATATAGACGGTGATGTGGAGAGATAAAGAACAATTAATGAAAAGATATGCAAAAAAGTGAACATTTGAACATTGAATTTTCTCAATTCTGTTAACCCTTGCTGTCTCCTCCCCTTCCCACCTCTCCCTCAGCCCTCGGGCCCTGGCATTCCCTCTCTCTCTATCTCCCTCCCCCCACCCTAGTCGCACCAGCTTCTCATTTTCACACCACAAACAGCTTACAATGGCTTGTTTCGCTTTATCATTGATACTTTTTTGCATATCTTTCATTCATTGTTCTTTATCTCTCCACATCACCGTCTATATCTCTCGTTTCCCTGATCCCTGACCAGTCTGAAGAAGGGTCTCGACCCGAAACGTCGCCTATCTCCTTCGCTCCTTAGATGCTGCTGCACCCGCTGAGTTTCTCCAGCCTTTTGTGTACCATGGAGGTGGGTGGGTCTGGTTCCTCTCAGCATATGAGCAGTAGAGGCTCTATACTAACCAGGTGGAAGATTGCACTTGTTTTTGGATGCATGGGAATCCATCACTAATGACAAGTATATACTCAGCAGCATTCATGGCTATAAAATTGACTTTGTTCATGAAAACATCCCGCCAGTTCAGCATATACCTCAAAGGGTATTCACCCTCTCAGTCAAAGAGAAACAAGAGGGTCAAGCTGAACTGATGAGGCTACTGGCAAAAGGTGTCATTGAAAGATCAAAACATGAACCTTTGGAATTTGTGTCTAATATTTTCACAAAAACTAAAAAAGATGGTGGATGTCGCATCATCATTGACTTAACTACTTTAAACAAGTCTGTTAAGTATATACATTTCAAGATGGAAACTTTTGAAACAGCCAGACTATTGATTTCTAGAGGTTACTTTCTAGCAAGCATTGATTTAAAAGATGCCTACTACTCAGTACCCATACACAAGGAGCATCGTAAATACTTAAAGTTTATCTGGATGAAACAGCTATGGCAATTTAAAGCCTTACCCAAATGGGCTAACTCAGCTCCAAGGTTGTTCACTAAAATTTAGAACCCGCATTGGCATTATTGAGGAAACAAAAGCATATAGTCATGGTGTACTTAGAAGGCATTTTAATAGTAGGGAAAACCTTGGAGACAGCTATTTTGTCAGTAGCAGCCACCAAACATTTGTTTGAAACTTTGGGGTTTGTCATACATCCAGATAAATCCAATTTTACACTGTCCACTACCATGGACTATCTTGGATTTACGATTGATACTGTTCGCATGATTGTAACTCTGCCGAAGGGGAAAGCATCAGGGTTGGCACTATCATGCAATGAACTAATGGATAAACATCAGTCAACTATACGGCAGGTAGCTAGAGTTATTGGTAAAATGGTAGCAGCTTTTCCAGCTGTACAATTTGGGCCTTTGCACTATCAAAATTTGCAAAGAGCAAAAAGTTGCACGCACTTAAGCAAAAACTCAGGTCACTTTGACCGAGTTATGAATTTAACTGCTGAATCCATTTCCAGAGTTACAATGGTGGACAAGGAACGTTAGGCTCAGTTCCAGTCCCATAATAATCACCAACCCAGTATTAACCATTCAAACGGATGCCAGTGCTTTGGGCTGGGGAGCACTTAACATGCAATCCAGCACAGGGGGCAGATGGACTAATTCTGAATCCTCGTGCCTACAGACACGGGGTATCAACTACTTAGAAATGTTGGGTGCGTTTTATGGTTTAAAAGCATATTCATCTAATACGCATCACGCACATGTCCGGTTACAATTAGATAATATCACGGTGGTGGCTTATATCAACCACATGGGTGGTGTAAAGTCGATATGGTGTGACAATTTGGTCAACCTAATCTGGCAATGGTGTGTCGAAAGATATATTTGGTTATCAGCAACTTACCTACCAGGTATGCAAAATACAGTGGCAGACACCAGGTCACGCAAATTTAATGATAACATCGAATGGATGTTAAATCCCAAAGTATTTGCTTGAAATTACAAATCAATGCGGCACACCAGATATTGATCTATTTGCATCCAGGCTGAATCACCAGGGTACCAACGTATGTCGCTTGGGAACCAGACCCTGAGGCAGCAGCAGTTGATGCATTCACGCTGCATTGGGGGGAAAATGTTCTTTTATGCTTTTTCCTCCCTTCTGCCTCATCAGTCGGGTATTACGCAAGATTCAATTGGATTCCGCTTCAGGAATCTTGATAATACCCCGACTGGCCTACACAGCCATGGATCCCAGTGGCCCTCAACATGGCTGTCGAAACACCGTTGGAATTTCCCAGCAGTCCAGAATTATTAATCCACCCAGTGTCAGGCATTAGTCACCCGTGCCATGGCAGAGTCAATCTCCTGGCTTGCAGATTCTAAAAAGACCTCTACTGGGCCTGGGACTGTCTGAGGACGCCATCAACATGATGACCGCATCCCACCGGGAGTCCACCAGGAGACAATACCTGACCAACATAAGGAAATGGGAACGGTATTGCTCCAAAACAGGAACTACCTACACTACAGCTACAGCCACCAGTGTTGTGGAGTTCCTGGTTGGATTACATCGGGAAGGACTCAGCTACAGCACCATCAATACAGCCAGGAGTGCGTTGTCAGCTTATTTGGTTCCAGCAGCAGGACAACTGGCTTTGGGGTCCCATCCACTAGTGGTCAAAATCATGAGGGGTATTTTTAACACTAATTCCCCAGACCAAGGTACACTCAGATCTGGGATGTCAGCATTGTGCTGACGTACCTTAGGGGATGGCCACCACCCAGGTCATTCACGCTGGAACAACTCACTCTGAAATCAGTCATGCTCATGGCACTAGTGTCAGCTCAAAGGGTACAATCTCTCCACCTTCTGAGGCTGGACAGCATGACAGAGTCATTGGACTGTTTCACATTCCATATTCAGGGACTGGTCAAACCAACTAGACCAGGTACCACGCCTCCAGTCATGGAGTTCCGGGCATATTCATCTGACCCACGGCTGTGTGCCAAGACCCATCTCGCCAATTACATAGACACAACATACAAACTTAAGAGGGAGAGAAAAAGCCTTATGGATAAGCCACAAGAAGCCTCATGGTCAGGTGACGAGCCAAACCATTTCAAGGTGGCTCAAGCAGGTGCTTAAGTCCGCGGGAGTCAATACTAATGTTTAAAAATATCACTCCACCAGGGCTGCATCTACGGTCGGCGGCTAGGCGAATGGACGTGCCTATGGGCCATATTCTGGCCAGAGCAGGATGGTCCTCGGAAAGAACTTTCCAAAGGTTTTATAATAAGCCGCTGGCGGAACCTGCTACATTTGCAGACAGAATTTTAGAGTCTGCAGATAATATTTAATTTAAGCCCGGGGGAGCTCTCTGTTTTTTGTTGTTATTAATAAACCTTTTTTGTTCACAAGCAGGTTATTGTTGATTTGTGATAACATACTTCCTCCCTCTAAAGTCTTCAGACAGTGAAGCATGAGCTGGTACACGGTTCGGAATCACAGAGCTTTGAAGTCTTCACGTAGTCACTCACATGACTCCGAAATAAAATAGTGCGATTAAATGAGAACTTACCAGTTCGAAGTTTGATCTGTATTTTATGAGGAGTTACGATGAGCGATTACGTGCCCTCCGCTCCCACCCTCTATTATACAGATCAACTGGTAATTAAGTTCTTATTTTTTCTTTACTATATTTATTTCAATTGTTGTGTTTTTTCTGTGAATCCACAACGCTGCTTTGAAGAATGTCGCGCATGAGTGCTGGAATGGGTCTTCACGTAATCCCTCATCGTAACTCCTCATAAACAATACAGATCAAACTTCGAACTGGTAAGTTCTCATTTAATCTCACTATTTTTCCCTGGAAACTTGTTTTTCCACACAAAGGGTGGGTGGGTGTATGGAACGTACTGCCAGAGGAGGCATTTGAGGCAGGGACTATCCCAACATTTATGAAGCAGTTAGACAGGTACATGGATACAACGGGTTTGGAGGGATATGGACCAAAATGCTGGCAGGTGGGACTGGTGTAGCTGGGACATCTATACGTTTATAAGTGCTAGGAGCTGAATTAGACCATTCGGCCCATCAAGTTTACTCTGCCATTCAATCGTGGCTGATCTATCTTTCCCTCTCAACCCCAGCCTCCTGCCTTCTCCCAATAACCCCTGACACCCGTACTAATCAATAGACAATAGACAATAGACAGGATGCAGTCAATAGATGCAGTAGTAGGCCATTTGGCCCTTCGAGCCAGCACCGCCATTCAATGTGATCATGGCTGATCATCCACAATCAGTACCCCGTTCCTGCCTTCTCCCCATATACCCTGACTCCGATATTTTTAAGCGCCCTATCTATCTCTTGAAAGCATCCAGAGAACCTGCCTCCACCGCCCTCTGAGGCAGAGAATTCCACAGACTCACCACTCTCTGTGAGAAAAAGTGTTTCCTCGTCTCCGTTCTAAATGGCTTACCCCTTATTCTTAAACTTTGGCCCCTGGTTCTGGACTCCCCCAACATCAGGAACATGTTTCCTGCCTCTAACGCGTCCAAGCCCTTAACAATCTTATATCTTTCAAGGAGGTTGTGATGTTGTGCGCGACAAGGTCGTTTATCTTCACGGCCCAGCGTTCGGCTAGTCAGTTAATGAGGAGACTCCTTCTAAACTCCAGCGTGTACAAGCCCAGCTGCTCCATTCTCTCAGCATATAACAGCCCCGCCATCCCGGGAATTGACCTTGTAAACCTACGCTGCACTCCCTCAATAGCAAGAATGACCTTCCTCAAATTAGGGGACCTAAACTGCACGCAATACGCCAGGTGTGGTCTCACTAGGGCTCTGTACAACTGCAGAAGGACCTCTTTGCTCCTATATTCGATTCCTCTTGAATCAAGAATCTATGTCCTAAAAATATCCATCAACTTGTCCCCACATCCTCCAGCGCTGCGAGGAACGAAGGCCCGACCCTGCTCAACCTCTCCCTGAGGTAGCCCAGGCGCGGGGGTGGGCCGGTGGGCCGCTGGGCCGGTGGGCCGGTGTTTTCTGCAGCGTATAACTCTGTAATCCCACAGCCCCGCTTTGGATGTAGAAGGACTGTCAGTCGCTTCAACGACTGCGGCGCGCTCTTGAATAATGGCGGCCGCTGGTGACGGCAAATGAGGAGGTTGTGATGTTGTGCGCGACAAGGTCGTTTATCTTCACGGACCAGCGTTCGGCTAGTCAGTTAACGAGGAGACTCCTTCAGCATCCAGAAACGCGGCAACACACATTCCCCTCACTGCATTATCACTCCCTGGGTGTGCGTTCTTACCCGCGCATTGACTAATTTATAGAGCAGCTGCAATATAGCCCCGGCAGTCAATATAAAACACTGTTTGATTAAGCAGGCCATATTCAAATGGAGCTCGTAAATCAAGCTCGCCACTTCGTTCGGCTGCCGAGGAAGTATTCTTCAAAGACCGACTGCTCCCATTTGAAAGAGAAATGATGCTCTGGGTCTGCAAAACATCGCTTGCTTAAAACGGCCGTACTTGGCATGAGACAATAGACAATAGACTATAGGCGCAGGAGTAGGCCATTCGGCCCGTCGAGCCAGCACCGCCATTCAATGTGATCATGGCTGATCATCCCCAATCAGTACCCCGTTCCTGCCTTCTCCCCATATCCCCTGACTCTGCTATCTTTAAGAGCCCTATCTAGCTCTCTCTTGAAAGTATCCAGAGAACCGGCCTCCACCGCCCTCTGAGGCAGAGAATTACACACTCACAACTCTCTATGTGAAGAAGTGTTTCCTCATCTCCGTTCTAAATGACTTTCCCCTTATTCTTATACTGTGGCCCCTGATTCTGGATTCACCCAACTTCGGGAACATGTTTCCTGCCTCTAGTGTGTCCAAACCCTTAATAATCTTATAATAATCAATAAGATATCCTCTCATCCTCCTAACCTCCAGAGTGTACAAGCCCAGCCGCTCCATTCTCTCAGCATATGACAGTCCCGCCATCCCGGGAATTAACCTTGTAAACCTACGCTGCACTCCCTCAATAGCAAGAATGTCCTTCCTCAAATTAGTGGACCAAAACTGCACACAATACTCCAGGTGTAGATTCACTAGGGCTCTGTACAACTGCAGAAGGTCTTATTTGCTCCTATACGCGACTCCTCTTGTTATGAAGGCCAACATGTCATGATGTAGGAACAGCTGAGGTGGAGAGGGAGAGCAGTGGGCAATGCAGCTCATTGATAGGTTCCTCAGTCCGTAACTGATAGGAGCAGAATTAGGCCATTTGGCCCATCGAGTCTGCTCAGCCTCAGTTCAGGTTATCGCCACGTGGGCCGGGGTGCGGTGAAAAGCTTTTGTCCGAGCTACCCAGTCGGCGGGAAGAACACACATGATTACAATCGAGCCGTTTACAGTGTACAGATGCATGAGGAATGGGAATACCGTTTGCTGCTGCAGTTGAAGCGGAGGTTTGAAAGAGTGGAGCAATTGCAAGGCATGATTGCAGATCAATTTCTGCGAAAAAACTGGCCATCAAAAGATCATAAGACAAGGGAGCAGAATTGGGCCCCCTCGGCCCTTCGCCATTCAATCAATGGCTGGTCTATTTTTCCCTCTCAATCCCATTCTCCATCGGCCTGCTCCATTCCCCTCCTCTGCACGCTCATCTCCCATCCCCATTTTATCCCCCCTCTTCCTGTCCCATGATGTCCCTGGCCCTCGAGTAAGGGGCCGGAGGTGGAGCAGAGAACCGAGGGGTGCCACTGTGGGGGAGGGGGGGGGGGCAGTGCGAACAAAGGGGGTCCCGACATGTAGGGGGGGCACCGAGAGAACAAAGGTGGACCGTTGGGGACTAAATGAAATACTTTATCATCGCCCTTTATGTGGCGTCTATTTGCATACCTTGGGTACGCGAAACAAAAAATATCAATGTGACTTGTAACATGTGACAATGGTGTAACATATAAAGTATCATTCATTCATCCATTCCACCAATATCCCTCCGTCCTCTCCTTATCTGAGACCCTCTTGTCCCCTTTTCACCTCCAGCCGTTGTCTCTTACTCCACCCATTTGCAAAATCAAACACACCTCACCTGTATCCACCTATCACTTGCCCATCCCCAACCTCTCTCTTCCAACTTAATTCTCTATCTGACTGTTCAGTAGTTCCTATCCAGGGGCTAATGTTATAGGGCTATGAGATCAAAATGCACCAAACCAGCGTGGGCAATTTAAATTGAGCTAGACCCAGTTACAGCAACCACAAGGACAAAAGGACATTTATTGTCACATACGCCAATTGGTGTAGTGAAAATTTGAGTTGCCATCTGCAGCACACCAATAAAAATAAAACACAACATTAAAGAATTTAATATTAAACATAAAAACATCCCCCTACAATGGTTCCCACTGTGAGGGAAGGCAGCAAAGTCCAGTCCACTTCCTCTTGTTCACCCATGGTCGGGCCTATAGAGGCCTCCACAGTCGCCGCTATGGCGGCCCGATGTTTCAGGCCCTCTCGCCGGATGATGGAACTCCGGCGTCGGGAGAACACTCTCAGCGGCTTGGAGTGTCTGGAACGGCCGCTTCCTCCCCGGAGACCGCGGCTCCCGAAGTCCCCAGGCCGGGCTGGTCGGAGCTCCGACACTGGCGATCTCGGCGAAAGATCCCAGGCTCCGCGGTGTTTGAAAGTCAGCGCCGCCCGCAGCTGGACGCTCCGCAACGACAGCTCCGCGATGTTGTAGTCGGCAGTCTCAGCACAGCCGGAGTTTACCACACAGCGACCCGGGGAAGCCATCGCCCGCTCCGTGATGGTGCCTCGGCACTGTGCCGCCGCCGAAGCGGAGGTTCTGGCCGGTCCCGGCAGGAAACAACGCCCCAGTCCCGTTAGTAGGCCGCGAGGAAGGGGCGAAGATGCGGCTCGGAGGAAAGCCACATCTCTGACCAGGTAGGGACTGAGAAAAAAAGTTTCCCCCTTCCCCCCCCACGTAAAAAGTCTAGACCTCCAAAACAAAACACACTAACTCACTAAAAATGTTTTAAAAGGTTGAAAGGACACACAGCTGCAGGCAGGGCGGCCATGCAAGATTGTAGTAAAAATCCATTGTTCACTATTTGGTTCACAGAACATTAGTTCTATCAGTAAATTGGAACATTAACGACTTCTCTACTCAATACCCTGACTGGCACATTGGCCTTCATCAGTCATGGTATTGAGCATAGAAGTTGGGATGTTGTGTTATGGGCCTGTCCCACCTAGGCGATTTTATCGGCGACTGTCATAGTCGTAGCAGGTCGCCGAAAAACCGGCGACTGGAGCCCCCCCTACGACAATGTCTACGACAATGCCTACAACAACCTACCACCTAGTCGACATCAAGCTACCGACAACCGGCGACCCATTTGGACGTCCACCTACGACAACCTACGTCCACACGCGACACGCTACGACAAGGTACGACCCTTTTCGGCGACAACTGAAGGCAACGGAAGACAATTCACTCGCCGGTACCTGTCGCCGGTTGACGTAGGTAGCCGCCAATGGACGTCATCCTGGCGACAACCAACATCATCCTGGCGACAACCTACGACAAGCCAACTGTCGCCGAAAAGTTTTGAACATTTCAAAATCCAGCGGCGACCAGAAAATTCTTTGGGGGACTGAGGAGACTACTCGAGACCATACAGGCAACACCATGTGGCGACAGCCTAGTCGCCTGTAGTCGACTAAAAAATCGCCTAAGTGGGACAGGGGCATTAGGAGTTGTACAAGACGTTGGCGAGGCCACGCTTGGAGTACTATGTTCAGTTTCGAGCAAAAACGTCACCTATTCCTTTTTTCTACAAAGATGCAGTCTGACCCGCTGAGTTACTCCAGTTTTATTTTGTGCCTTATCTTCAGCATTGGTCACCCTGCTATCGGAAGGATGTCATTAAGCTGGAAGGCTGTTTTTGTGAAGATTTACGAGGACGTTGCCAGGACTCGAGGGCCCGAGCTATAGGGAGAGTTTGGGCACACCGGGGCTTTATTCCTTGGAGCGCAGGAGGTAAGGAGTGATCTAACAGAGGTGTATAAAATCACGAGGGGTATTTTTCAAAGTGGACATTTGACAGGTTCTTAAAGCGGCAAAGGTTGTGGGGAGCAGGCAGGAGAATGGGATTGAGAGGGAAAGGTAGATCAGCCTCAATTGAATGGCGGAGTTTTAATTCATTGTTTTTTTCAGTGTGTATGTACAGTGGCTTGCAAAAGTTTTCATACTCCTTGAACTTTTCCACATTTTATCACGTTACAACCACAAACGTAAATGTATTTTATTTGGATTTTATGTGATAGACCAACACAAAGTGGCGCATAATTGTGAAGTGGAAGGAAAATGATACATGGTTTCCAAATTTTAGTATAAATAAAAAACTGAAAAGTGTGGCATGCAAAAGTAATCAGCCACCCTGAGTCAATACTTTGTAGAACCACCTTTCGCTGCAATTACAGCTGCAAGTCTTTTGGGGTATGTCTCTACCAGCTTTGCACATCTAGAGACTGACATTTTTGCCCATTCTTCTTTGCAAAATAGCTCAAGCTCAGTCAGATTGGATGGAGAGCATCTGTGAACAACAATTTTCAAGTCTTGCCAGAGATTCTCAATTGGATTTAGGTCTGGACTTTGACTGGGCCATTCTAACACATGAATATGCTTTGATCTAAACCATTCCATTGTAGCTCTGGCTGTATGTTTAGGGTCGTTGTCCTGCTGGAAAGTGAACCTCTGCCCGTCTCAAGTCTTTAGCAGACTCTAACAGGTTTTCTTCCAAGATTGCCCTGTATTTGGCTCCATCCATCTTCCCATCAACTCTGACCAGCTTCCCTGTCCCTGCTGAAGAAAAGCATCCCCACAGCATGATGCTGCCACCACCATGTTTCACAGTGGGGATGGTGTGTTCAGGGTGATGTGCAGTGTTAGTTTTCCGCCACACATAGCGTTTTGCATTTAGGCCAAAAACTTCAATTTTGGTCTCAAAAGACCAGAGCACCTTCCTCCACATGTTTGCTGTGTCCCCCACGTGACTTGTGGCAAACTGCAAACGGGACATCTTATGGATTTGTTTCAACAATGGCTTTCTTCTTGCCACTCTTCCATTAAGGCCCGATTTGTGGACTGCACGACTAATAGTTGTCCTGTGGACAGATTCTCCCACCTGACCTGTGGATCTCTGCAGCTCCTCCAGAGTTACCATGGGCCTCTTGGCTGCTTCTCTGATCAATGCTTTCCTTGCCCGGCCTGTCAGTTTAGGTGGACGCCGGCCATGTCTTGGTAGGTTTGCAGTTGTGCCATACTCTTTCCATTTTCGGATGATGGAGTTTTGAACAGTGTTCCGTGAGATGTTCAAAGCTTGGGATATTTTTTTTTAATAACCTAACCCTGCTTTAAACTTCTCCACAACTTTATCCCTGACCTGTCTGGTGTGTTCCTTGGGCTTCATGATGCTGTTTGTTCACTAATGTTCTCTAACAAACCTCTGAGGCCTTCACAGAACAGCTGTATTTATACTGAGATTAGATTACACACAAGTGGACTCTATTTACTAATTAGGTGACTTCTGAAGGCAATTGGTTGCACTGGATTTTATTTAGGGGTATCAGAGTAAAGGGGGCTGAATACTTTTGCATGCCACACTTTTCAGTTTTTTATTTGTAAAAAAATTTGAAAACCATGTATCATTTTCCTTCCACTTCACAATTATGTGCCACTTTGTGTTGGTCTATCACATAAAATCCCAATAAAATACATTTACGTTTGTGGTTGTAACGTGACAAAATGTGGAAAAGTTCAAGGGGTATGAAAACTGTTGCAAGCCACTGTGTATATATATATATATCTGTGTGGATAAGTATATATTTGTGCACACTTAAATGGTTTTCTCGTTTATTGGTTTTCTCGTTTATTATATTGCTTACAGTGTACTATGTTTCCATATTCTGTTGTGCTGCTGCAAGTAATAGCCCTGTCCCACTGTACGAGTTCATTCCAAGACTTTAAAAAAAATCAAACTCGTGGTAAGCACGGAGAATGAACGTAGCGGGTATGTCGGAGCTCGGGGACGTCTCTTAGCAGCTCGTAACGCTAACGACAGATACTCGCGAAACGCGGTAAGCTCGGGAAGACAGGTGAAGATTTTTCAACATGTTGAAAAATGTCCACGAGAGCCCCGAGTACCGACGAGCGGCCATTACCGTAAATCTCCGAGTTTGAATCAGGGCAAACTCGGGGAGAGCTCTTGAATTAACTTTTACAGTGGGACAGGGCTTTAAGAATGTCATTGTTCTATCTGGGACACTTGACAATAAAACACTCTAGACTCTTTAGACTCGATGGGCCAAATGGACTACCTCTGCTCCTATGATTTATGGATGACTATTAATTGCCCTCTCAGGGGCTAATTCGGATTGGACTATAGCAGTTGGACGTACCCACGTCTCTCGAGCAGTCAGGATAGCAAAAAAAGAGCCCGCCACATTTCCGGACTCCCAGCAATTTCCGGACTCCCAGTCGCACACCTCCACATTCAGGAACAGTTTCTTCCCGGCTGTTATCAGGCAACTGAATCATAGAAACATAGAAACATAGAAATTAGGTGCAGGAGTAGGCCATTCAGCCCTTCGAGCCTGCACCGCCATTCAATATGATCATGGCTGATCATCCAACTCAGTATCCCGTACCTGCCTTCTCTCCATACCCCCTGATCCCCTTAGCCACAAGGGCCACATCCAACTCACTCTTAAATATAGCCAATGAACTGGCCTCAACTACCCTCTGTGGCAGAGAGTTCCAGAGACTCACCACTCTCTGTGTGAAAATCATCCTACCTCAACCAGAGAGCAGTCCTCAAGATTCCAGATTCAAGAGAGTTTATTGTCGTCTCTGTCCCAGATAGGACACTGACATTCTTGCTTTGCTTCAGCACAACAGAATATTGCAGGCATAAATAATACAGAACAGATTAGTGTGTCCGTATACCATTGAATATATATACACACACACACATAAATAAGCACATAAGTGCAGTAGGCTAATTAAAGTTCAGATTTTGTTTGAGTTGAGTTTAATAGTCTGATGCCTGTGGGGGAGTAGCTATTCCTGAACCTGGTTGTTGGGGTGGAAGATTGCAACCTTCACGTGGTCCACCCTGTTTCAACGAATGCAATCAACTCGACATGCACAAACGGAAGATCAAATAGAACAAGTTGTCCTACAACTTTAGGCTGTGCACGCCACACGAAAGAAGAAGAAGTACCTGGTTGTTGCAGATTTCAGGCTCCTGTACCTACTATCTACCTCTTTAATGAGCCTCGGACTACCCTTGATCGGACTGTACTGACTTTACCTTGCACGAAACGTTATTCCCTCATCATGTATCTGTACACTGTGAATGGCTCGATTGTAATCGCGTATCGTCTTTCCGCTAGCTGGATAGCGCGCAACAAAAAGCTTGTCACTGCGCCTCAGTACACGTGACAATAAACTAAACTGAAGCGAAAATGAACTGAATTCCAGTAGCCACAGCATACCTTAATTGACCGCAAAGGTCCATAAAGCATTATTAAAACACAATCTAACTTCCCTGCTGCACAGGTTGAGAGGGTGCTTGTCGACTGAAGGTGTTAATAGGCAGGCAGGACTCTGCGATCTTCCCCTGGTTCCCTGACGTAAATTGCAGATGAAAGATGGGACAAGTTATGACAGGGATAATTCATTTCTACATCCCCTGCAGACCTCGGCAAGAGCTGAGCTCCTGGTCTACCCACACATTCCAGAAACCACCTGGGAGCGAGATAAATCACCACCTGCGCCGGGGCTGAATACATTTCATTTGCAAAATCGCTTCTTCAAAGAACAAAGATATTTCTCCTGAAGTATTTGATTTACAGGCTGGCTGAGCATGAATGATTGATGTGTGCGTGTGGCTGGCAATCTCCACACTGCCTAAGCAAACACCAGGACGACGTTGTTTGATATAATTAGCAAATAACCCGACCGTTAATATATCCCCTGCCTCGCTAAGATTGTACTTCTGATTATTATATCTCCCTGCAATATTTACGCTGCTTTCAAGCTACCCAAAATTCCCAAACACGGCTCAGGGTTTACACATAATCTTTCCTCAATCCAGTTCAGTTTGGTTACTGTCATGTGTACCGAGGTACAGTGAAAAGCTTTTTGTTGCGTGCTAACCAGTCAGCGGAAAGGCAATACATGATTACAATCGAGCCACCCACAGTGTACAGATACAAAGATGACATTTAGTGCAAGTTAAACACCAGCCAAGTCCGATCAAAGATAGTCCGAGGGTCACCAAAGAGGTAGATAGTAGTTCAGCGCTGCTCTCTGGTTGTGGTAGGATGGTTTAGTTGCCTGATAACAGCTGGGAAGAAACTGTCCCTGAATCTGGAGGTGTGTGTTTTCACACTTCTGTAGCTTGTCACTGAATCTGAATTTGAGAGTGTTTTATTGCCATTGTCCCTCCCAGATAGAACAATGAAATTCTTACTTGTAGCAGCACAACAGAATAACAGAATAACAGAATATGTAAGCAGAATGCCCCGTGCTAAACTGAAGGCTGTGTCTGTACAATGTGGAAGACTCGACTGTAACCATGCATAGTCTTTTGTCTGAAGAAGGGTCTCGGCCCGAAACGCCGCCTAATCCTTCTCTCCATCGATGTTGCCTATGCATTCTACAGCATTTTTTGTTTCCTAGTCTTTTCGCTGACTGGTTAGCACACAAGTTTTTTTTTTGTTAAATATTTTTATTAGACGTAAGTACATATTAATAGAATATACTTCTCACATACATTCGTAATTTTATTAATATTAACAATTATGTCATATATTTCTATACTTTTTTTTGCAGGTAAGAAAAGATAGAGAAAAATAAAGTAAGAGTGGGAATGAGTGGAGTATTAAAAAAGTTATCCATCATTGGAGATATATCCATGATTTGTTATACGTATTTCTTCATCTATTCCATTATTCAGGCTTCAGTCAGGCTCTTTAGATATTCAATAAATGGAGACCATATTCCTCTGAAAAGATCCAACTTATCCAATCGGACAAGCCTTAATCTTTCCAGATGAAGTGTCTCCGACATTCCTGTAATCCACATTTTGATTATGGGGGACGCAAGTTTTAAACTGTACCTCGGTACACGAACCAGGAGGCAGCTCGGATGTCGGTTATACATCACTCCCTGATGAGCTCAATGCGTTTTACGCACGCTTTGATGGGGAGAACACCGATGTGCCTTCCCGAGCCCCCATTCGCTGTGATGGTATTTCAGCCTCAGTCACAGAGGCTGACTGAGACGGAAATACCATCAGAATATGTAAGCAGAATGCACCGTGCTAAATTTAGTTCAGTTTAGTTTAGAGATACAGCGCGGAAACAGGCCCTTCGACCCACCGAGTTACTCCAGCGTTTTGTGTCTACACAGAGATGGTGCCTGATTCACTGAGTTACTCTAGCACTTTGTGTCTATTCTAGTTTAGTTTAGTTGTGTTTAGTTTAGCCAAGTTTATTTTAGAGATACAGCATGGGAACAGGCCCCTCGGCCCACCCGGTCCACTAGCACTATCCTACGCACACTATGGGGCGCTGCATTGAAGGCGCCTCTGCCTACAGCCTGTCCATTTTATTCTTTTCTTTTTTTTTAATTTTAGTTTGTCTAAATTGTTTGTTTTGGGGATTCTTTAGCTTTTCTATGTGGGGGAGGGGGGTAGGGTAAGGGAGAAACTGCTTCCCAGTCGTTTCCTGGCGGGGACGCGACTATTTCTCAAAATCACGTCCTCGCCCCCCCTCCTCGCGGCCTACCACTGGGTCGGAGCGGCCTTTCCTACCAGAGACCAGAAACCGGATCAGAGCAACTACAGCGGCGGCGCGGCGCTTGATTCACCGCGGAGCGGGCGATACCTACCTGGATCGCCGTTTTGGAGCTCCGGAGTGTTGGGCTTGCGGCGTCGACATCGCGGGGCTGTGGTTCGAGGTGCTCCCAGCGATGGCGGCGCTGACCAACATTGCGGAGTCCCTGGGGGCCCTTTGCCGGTGTTGAGTGTCCACCCGGCACAGCCTGGAAACGTCGGGAGCTACAGACTCCGGTGGGAAGCGGCCCGTTTTGGAGGTCCCAGCCGCTGAGGTTGGCCTCCAGTCCCGACGTCGGAGTTCCAACATCCCGGCGAGCGGGCCTGAGCGGCGGTCTGCCCGTAGCAGCGACCGTGGCGGGCTTCGGAGGCCCTGACCACGGGTGAACATCGAGGAAGAGACTGACTTTGGCGCCTTCCCTCACAGTGGGAAACCTTTGATTCCGATGTGTGGAGATGTTTTATGTTTAAATCCATCGTGTGTTGCGTTCTTTATTTTAGTATATGGCTGTATGGTGATTCATTTCACTGTGCCAACTGGCACATGTGACAAATAAATGTATCTTGTATCTTGTATCTAGGGACAATTTATAATTTTACCAAAGCCAATTAACCTACAATTAGCCTGTACGTCTTTGGACTGTGAGAGGAAACCGGCGCACCTGGAGAAAACCCACGAGGGTCACGGGGAGAACGTACCAACTCCGTACCGACAGCACCCGTGGTCGGGATTGGACCCGGGTCCGCGCTGACCATCGATCATTAGTTCTATCTTATCTCACTTTCGCATCCACTCCCAACCAACTAGGGGCAACTTTACGGAGGACAATTAACCTACAACCCCGCACGTCTTTGGCAAGTAGGAGGAAACCCATGCGGTCATAGGGAGAGCGTGCAAACTCCACACTGACAGCACGTGAGTTTCAGGATCGAACACGGGCCTCTGGCGCTGTGCGGCAGCAGCTCTACCCGCTGCCCCACCGAGCCGCACTAACATTGCCCTTCGGGACATCCCATACATGGAAGAATTTTTTTTTTTTGGATAATTATTGGCTGGGATCGAAGCCAACGGTATGAAGTGTATCACGGTGGAGCAGAGTTAAAGTTGCTGCCGGGCCTTGCCAGAGTCCCGCGTCCAATCATGGCCGCAGGTGCTGTTTGTCCGGAGTTTGTACGTTCTCCCCATGGCCTCATGGGTTTTTTCCACGGTCCTCTAGTTTCCGCCCACACTCCAAAGATGCACAGGTTTGTAGGTCAATTTGACTTGGGTAAAATTGTAAATTGTCCCTAGTGTGTGTGGGATGGTGCTAGTGTATGGGGTGATCGCTGGTCGGCGCTGACTCAGTGTGCCAAAGGGCCTGTTTCCGCGCTGTATCTCTCAACTAAACGAAACTAAACTAAACTTGGATGGAAGGGGAGGAATCTCCTTGGAACATTTATCAAAATGGTGCCTGTGATATTTCTGGGACATTTTGGCAACAATATCTACTTCAGTGACACATTAGGATGCAGCTGGCCAGCTTCTCTGCTTCAGAGAAGTTATCCATTGAGTCTTATTCTTCTTGTCGAGTCCACACACAAGATTAGAAGTTGTTCAGCCAGAGCTGAACGCACTTCTCGGCATCTGCGTACAATTGTGTCTGTCTGTCGCTGCTTGTGCGTGGTGGTGGAAAGATTGGTGGGAACGGGACCGCGACGCAAACACACTCTACTTGACCCAAGCCACTGAGTCACGTAGTGACACCCACATGGTCTAAACCTGAATCAGGGTTGGAAAATGTCATGGGTACATTTTAACAACCGTTGAGTACTTCAGACAAAGAATGTCCCACAGAGCAGCAAACACTGTCATAAACCTCCAACTGAAGTTACTGTTTACATCATAGGATCAGAAGTGATGGTAGCAGAATTAGGCCATTCGGCCCATCAAGTCTATTCCACCATTCAATCATGAATGATCTATCTCTCCCTCCTAACCCCATTCTCCTGCCTTCTGCCCATAACCTCTGACACCTACTAATCAAGAATCTTATCCATCTCTGCCTTAAAAATATCCAGACTTTGCTGCCAGAGTCTTCTGTGGCAATGAATTCCACAGATTCACCACCCTCTCACTTAAGAAATTCCTCCTCATCTCCTTCCTAAAAGAACATCCTTTAATTCCAAGGCTATGACCTCTAGTCCCAGACTCTCCCACTAGTGGAAACATCCTCTCCACATCCACACTAGCCAAGCCTTTCACCATTCTGTACGTTCCAATGAAGTTCCCCCCCCTCCTCATTCTTCTAAACTCCAGCGAGTACAGGCCCAGCGCCGACAAACGCTCATCATAGGTTAGCCTGCTAATTCCTGGGATCATTCTTGTAAACCTCCTCTGGACCCTCTCCAGAGCCAGCACATCCTTCCTCAGATATGGTGCCAAAAATAGCTCACAATATTCCAAATGCGGCCTGACCAGCGCCTTATAGAACCTCAACATTATATCCGTTTAGTTTAGTTCAGTTTAGAGATACATAGCGCGGAAACAGGCCCTTCGACCCACCGAGTCTGCACTGACCAGCGATCCCCACCCACGAGCCTATCCTACACGTACTTATACCAAGTTAATTAACCTACAAACCTGTACGTCTTTGGAATGTGGGAGGAAACCAGAGCACCTGGGGAAATCCCACGCAGATTATGGGGAGAACGTACAAACTCCGTACAGACAGCGCCCGTAGTCAGGATCGAACCCGGGTCTCTGGCGCTGTGAGGCAGCAACTCTACCGCAGCGCCACCGTGCCGCCCAGTACTTGCTGCTCTGTGGGAAACCGACACTAGGATTGTCACAGTCATGGATACAGCATGGAAAGAGGTCCTTCGTCCCATTTACATAGAGTTGCCAACTTTCTCACTCCCAAATAAGGGACAAAAAGTGAAAATAAGGGACAAATTCCCGACGGCAATTCGTTGACCGACTCGGCCGTGGCTGGGTGAATGATGAGTTGGCCCCGGGTGCTGGACTGCACACAAAGCCCAGCCGGCGGGCCAGCTGACCGACAGGCCCCGTGATGTCACGCGCAAAGTCCGGCGCCCCGTCCAACTCATGAACCGATGATCGGCCGTGAGAAGGAGGGGTGGCGGTGGTGTCGGCGGTCAGTGAAGGTCCGAAGGTCGGACAGCTGGCCGGTCTGCCAACCGACGGGGCCACGGGCGAGGCGCTGCTGCCGCTGCTGCACTCCATGGGCTGCACTACGTCGGGACGGGTGAGGCGGGGCCGGACGCGGCGCTCCGACCCGACAGTCCCCTCGACCCGAGTAGTAGCAGTCAAATACAGGACAGGGGCGGTCCCGTACGGAACAAACTAATTTAGCCCAAAAAACGGGATGTCCTGGGACAGTTGGAAACCCTAGCTTTACGCCAATCCTACGTTTTAATCTCCGCACATTTCCATCAACCAACACCCAAGTTCTACCACTCTCCGATACACTACAGACAGATAAGCCCCTGTCCCACTTACGTGTCCTTGTCACGCTAATTACGCGACCTCGTGGTCGCGTTGAGGAGCGACGGTCCCGTGAAGGTCACTCGCGATTTCATGTGCCCGCACAGCCATCTGGAGCGTGTGACGTCATTTGAAGATGGACACAAAGCTGGAGTAACTCAGCGGGACCGGCAGCATCTCTGGAGAGAAGGATTGGGTGATGTTTCGGGTAGAGACTCTTCTTCAGTCTGAAAGAAGGGTCTTGACCAGAAACGTCACCCATTCCTTCTCTCCAGAGATGCTGCCGGTCCCGCTGAGTTACTCCAGCATTTTGTGTCTATCTTCAATTTTCTTGGCCCCGCTCTGGGAGTAGAAGTGGGGCGGATCCGGACCGCAACGGCCGTGAGCCCCAGGCCGAGCTCGGCGATTGTTTGCCTGCTTCTGCTGCTGTTGGAGGTGAGACATTGCATCGTGCCAGAATCTTGAGCCTGTCCCACTTTAGCCGTCAGTTATCCGACAGACCGTTGGCGCGCGAAGATTTAGTTCGCTACAAAAATTTCGGAGCGCTGCGCGATGTGGCGCACAACTATATACCCCTCCGCGCTTCTCAGTGGGACCAGCCCCGCACGGCTATACGATGCCTGTACGCTTCATCGCGACCACGAGGCGGGGTTGGGGGGAGGGGAGGAGGCAAATACAATAGGAGCATTTAAGAGGCTTGTAAAAAGGAACTGCAGATGCTGGCTTACACCGAAGATAGACACAAAAAGCTGGAGTAACTCAGCGGGTCAGGCAGCACCTCTGGAGAGAAGGAATACGTGACGTTTCGGGTCGAGACTCAGGTTCTGGATAGAGGCTTCTGGATAGGCACATGGAAGTGGAGGGAATGGAGGGATATGGATCATGTACAGGTAGATGAGATCAATAGACAATAGGTGCAGGTTTGTAGGTTAAATGGGTTTCCTCGGTAGATGGAACATAGAACATAAGACATTACAGCACAGGAAGAGGCCCTTCAGCCCACAATGTCTGGGCTGAACATGATGCCAAGTTAAACTGATCAAATTGAGTGCAGTTTTGGTCCCCTAATTTGAGGAAGGACATTCTTGCTATTGAGGGGTAGTGCAGCGTAGGTTCACCAGGATGGCGGGGGAGGGGGGGGGACTGTCATATGCTGAGAGAATGGAGCAGCTGGGCTTGTACACTCTGGAATTTAGAAGGATGAGAGGGAATCTTATTGAAACATATAAGATTGTTAAGGGCTTGTACACACTTGAGGCAGGAAATATGTTCCCGATGTTGGGGGAGTCCAGAACCAGGGGCCACAGTTTAAGAATAAGGAGTAAGCCATTTAGAACGGAGACGAGGAAACACTTTTTCTCACAGAGAGTTGTGAGTCTGTGGAATTCTCTGCCTCAGAGGACGGTGGAGGCTGGTTCACTGGACACTTTCAAGAGAGAGCTAGATAGGGCTCTTAAAGATAGCGGAGTCAGGGGATATGGGGAGAAGGCAGGAACGGGGTACTGATTGTGGATGATCAGCCATGATCACATTGAATGGCGGTGCTGGCTTGAAGGGCCGAATGGCCTACTCCTGCGCCTATTGTCTATTGTCTATTGAACTTTTTTTTGTCTTCCGTCACAGTGGGGAATGTGGAGGAGTCGCTGTGGTGGATGTTCATGTTAAAAAGTATTTTGTGTGCTCTGTTGCTTTTTATCGGTGCGACTGCGTTGCAAAAGCAAATTCCTCGTATGTTGCAAAACATACTTGGCCAATAAAGTATGATTATGATTATGATTATGAGCTACAGCTTCCACTCCTCGCCGTCTCAGTCAAATAATTTCCGTTCAATTGGAATCATTTGCAGCGATGCTTTCTCAGAATGGTTCAAGTCGTTACGCGGTCCTGAGATTAAGAGATGAGTTGAAAGGATGCATCCTCTCCATGACCTCACAGGAAGTGCGAACGTGATAGTTTCCCTTTGACAGACACAAAACGCAGAAGTAACTCATAAAGTAACATAAAGTGCAAGTGAAATGAATTTGCCAGCAACGGTACAATGAAAAAGAACACACAAAAACACAATAAGAATTTAACACAAACATCCACCACAGCATTCATCACTGTGGTGGAAGGCACAACATTTGGCCGGTCCTCCTCCATTTTCCCCCGTGGTCGGGACCTCAACCGTCCGCAGCCGCCGCTGCGGGCGTCCAGATGAGTAAAAGTCCTGAAGTCAAGGTAAGTTCTCCCTGCGACCTGCGTGGGTTTTCTCCGGGTGCTCCGGTTTCCCCCACACTCCAAAGACGTACAGCTTTGCAGGTTAATTGGCGCGGTGTCAATTTAAAATTGACCCTAGCGTGTGTTGGTGTGCAGGGATGGCCGGTCGGCACGGACTCGGTGGGCCGAAGGGCCCGTTTCTGCGCTGTATCTCTGAAACTTTAAAAAAAAAAAAAAATAATAATTCTCGGAGAATAGCACAAGGTGATCTTGCGGGTTGAGACGAGACCCGTCCTCAGACGGAATATAGAGTTTCCGCTGATTTCGCAAAATTCCCGTATCCCTTCGTTATCACCTCTTCCCCAGCCCAACGACGGGACGGCACGGTGGCGCAGCGGTAGAGAGACCCAGATTCGATCCCGACTACGGGCGCTGTCTGAACAGAGTTTGTACGTGACCGCGTGGACTTTCTCCGAGATCTGCGGTTCACTCCCACACTCCAAAGACGTGCAGGTTTGTGGCGCTGTAGCTCCAAACTCTCGACTCTAATCAACGGGCCATCATGGGGTCAACACGGGCTCCACCCTTCCTGAGGTCATCTGTTGCCGACCCCGATTTGTTCTGCCCTCTTCCTACTCCCCCCCCCCCCCCCAACTATTATCTCAGTCTGATGAAGGTTCCCGACCCTAAACGGCACCCATCACTTTTCTCCAGAGTAGCTGCATGACCAGCAGAGTTACTCCAACACTTTGCGTCCATCTTTCTTCTTCTTCTTTCGTGTGGCGTGCACAGCCTAAGCGTCCATCTTTGATATAAACCAGCATCTGCAGTTCCTTGCTGCGTGTTTCCCTTCACTTATTGGTACGGTACGGTGGCAGCTACGGACAATAGACAATAGGTGCAGGAGTAGGCCATTCGGTCTTCAAGTAAACTTTGCTTTCCCTCTCTCTCCATCCCTCCCCCTTCCTGGATCTCTGACTAGTCTGAATGACTACATTTTTCCCTGTTGGAAGATTAAGACGTATAAGATTTTCCATTCCTCTGTAAGTAAGATCTCTGTTCTCCGAGCTAACGATGGTCTATTCTACATTTTCCTTCATCTTCGCCTCTTTTGATCTCTCACACTTCCTTATCCCCGTGTCTCCCTCTCCCCTGACGCTCAGTCTGAAGAAGGGTCTCCACCTGAAACTTCACCTATCAATAGGACCATAGACAATTAGGTTGCAGGAGGTTACCGTAGGCCATTCGGCACTTCGAGCCCGCACCGCATTCAATTGATAATGGCTGTGCCTGATCATCACCAATCGTTAGTTTGCCTGTTCCTGGCCCTTCTCCCCATATCCCCTGACTCACTATCTTTAAGAGCTCTATCTAGCTCTCTCTTGAAAGTATACAGAGAACCAGCCTCCACCGCCCTCTGAGGCAGTAAATTCCACAGACTCCCCTGACTCCGCTATCTTTAAGAGCCCTATCTAGCTCTCTCTTGAAAGTATCCAGAGAACCGGCCTCCACCGCCCTCTGAGGCAGAGAATTCCACAGACTCACAACTCTCAGGGTGAAAAAGTTTTTCCTCATCTCCGTTCTAAATGGCTTACCCCATATTCTTAAACTGTGGACCCTGGTTCTGGACTCCCCCAACATCGGGAACATGCTTCCTACCTCTAGCGCATCCAATCCCTTAGTAATCTTACATGTTTCAATAAGATCCCCTCTCATCCTTCTAAATTCCAGTGCATACAAGCCCAGTCGTTCCATTCTATCAACATATGACAGTCCCGCCATCCCGGGAATTAACCTGGTGAACCTACGCTGCACTCCCCCAATAGCAAGAATGTCCGTCCTCAAATTAGGGGAACAAAACTGCACACAATACTCCAGATGTGGTCTCACTAAAACCCTGTGGAACTGCAGAAGGACCTCTTTGCTCCCATACTCAACTCCTCTTGTTATGAATTATATACCATTAGCTTTCTTCACTGCCTGCTGTTACCTGCATGCTTACTTTCAGTAACTGATGAACAAGGACCCCCCCAGATCTCGTTGTACTTCCCATTTTCCTAACTTGACACCATTCAGATAATAATCTGCCTTCCTCTTCCTGTTCCTGCTATTTTGCTAAACTATTCAATCCCTGGAACAGAATATAATAACTGGATATGGAATGAAAAACATGGAACATGGTACAGTACAGGAGCATGCAGATCCATGTTCATAAGTTATAGGAGCAGAATTAGGCCTTCGGCCCACAATGTTTGTGTCAAACATGATGCCAAAACCAAGTATTTAAGAAGGTACTGCAGATGCTGGAAAATCGAAGGTAGACAAAAGT